>JAHWFP010173204.1:17662-45111 GCA_023313725.1 Lithobius niger
GCACGCGAAGCGCGCCCCTGCGGACAGTGTTTCATACTGTAAAGAAATATTGGCATAAAAATAAAATATAAATATTTATTTCTCGTCTGCTTCAGCTATTGCGTCGCGTCGCAAAAGAAGGTAATTTCCGTTTGCTGATGTTCCGGTCGAAATCAGGTTTTCTATGTTGCGGTATCGTCGCTTTGAATGGCGACAGCTTCTAGCGTGTTGTGAGTAGCGTTTTAACGAGTTTTAGTAATTTTTTTTTTAAATAAAAAAGCGTTTGCGCACGCTTTCGTTATGATTTTCGTAAGTTTTACGACAAAAGGAATCGATAGGTAGGTGAATTAAGCCGCTAGCTTGCAAAGTAGTTATTCTAGGTAATTACCAAATCTCAATGATGTTGTCCATGGCCATATTTCGACGCCTGGCGGGGCCCCAAATTGCAGGGGCCCGTAAGCAATGCTTACCTAGCCTACCCATACGTTACGCCACTGGATTGGGGCCAACGGTCAAGAATGAAGCACGTGCAATGAACGGGTGGAAAGGTTGTTGCAGTTGATTTATATGGAAATTTAAAATGCAATTCCACAGAATACTCGTTTAGCAGTTAAATTAAATTGCATTACGCAAACACACGACAAAATTTAAATGCTAAATACTAAACTGCGTAAAGAAAATATATTGACAACAGAAAAGGGTCTCGATGTTTGTTCATGACGTCATAGTATGTTCATGCAAACCTCCTCGAGCGAAGCGAGACGACGCCAATGGAGCAAGCGCTGTCGCTAGTTAAATATTAAAACTTTGACCGTGCAAGTTTCACGATCTAGCCGTAACTAACGCAAAATACAGTCACATCAACCAAGTAAGAGAGGCACACTCATATTAAAAAGTGACAATATTTATCATTCCAGAGACATTATTAATATTTTGAGGAAGAGTAGGAAGGCTACATTTCTGAGTAGATCGCCTTTCGTTCGAAATTAAAGCTTTTTATTTTATATGGCCATTTTTTAAAACCCATAGCACATCCGACCATAATTTTTTTTTTCGGAACGAGACCATTTCCCGACTGAGACTTTAGTTGGGTTTTAGTATCTGCTTGTAAAGGGGTAAATAAAATCATAATCACAAAACAAACCATATATTGTGAAAAAACTAACAATGCACCTTAATTTTCGTCGTAATGTAAACCGTTCTCACACTAATATCATAATCACTCACACCTTTGTCGTTTTATAAGTAAAGTAAAACTATATATTTCTTGCTAAAAACTTGAGTTTACAAGTAATTAACATTGCTGTTCGTGCCAGCTTTGTGAAAATTCCAGAGCGGCGAAATTACACAGAAATTTGCTTTAGCTTAACGAGAGCACTTTGTGACTCTTAGTATGATATTATTTCTTGGTGAGGGTGGTGAAGGGAAAGTAAGAAAAAGGTCCTACGTGTGAAGCCATTTTGCCAACATCCATCTTCCCCCCCCCCCCCCCCGAAATGAGGGGTTGGAAGAAAAAAGTTTCATTTCACTGGTTATAGCAATTTTGTCAGGGATCGTTCTGCAACCAGCTATTCGAATGCATTCTTTCTTTATTTTTTCTTAAATTAAAGAAAAATTCTCTCTTTCTTTAATTTTTTTTAAATTTTAATTTCTGAATGGAAGCCTTCGTTTTCGAAGTTGAAAGGAATCCATGCAAGAGTAATATACGGTTCTAAAACTTAACAAAAAAAAATCCCTGTTCATGTAGCGAGCTGCATTATTCCCCAAAACATACTTACACAAACGCCCGCGTTTTTCTGCCTACCTTTCTTTAATTTAATTTCTTCATCTATTACCGAAAAATTATCCACCAAAGAAAAATTGAAACGTAGGATTTACCGCGACCCATTGGTCTAGAAAAATTCGGCTCCGAAATTATTTAAGATTTTTTTTTTTTTTGGTATTAAGCCCACGTCTATAAAATGTCAACTTTTAGGCTTTCTCTGCTGCAATTTTCACAAATTGAAAAATGATTTAGTCGTGAAAAACGTGTGGTGGGGGAGATTGAGGCTTAATGGCGCGGTAGGTCCGGTAGCGGCAAATGTGCATTTTTTTTTTACAGTTGAGCATCAGGGCATACGAAACGTGTTTTGTAGAATGTATGTATTTTCACATGCTTTTCGACTGAATTTTTCGTTGCTAACACTTTTTTTTTAAATAAAACGTTCGCTCATAAAAATGTAACACTAAATTAAAAAAAAACACAGCCTAAGTCGTTTTAGTAAGTTTTCTTTTAATCCCCCCCCCTCTCCTATTCCTTTCATCCTCTGCAGTCTTATCGAATCCGACAGTAGCCTCGCCACACATGCGCCCAGTGCTGTTTTCTTCGATGCGAGGGAAAAATGGTCGCCCTTCGTGACGTCATTGGGCCAAACCGGAACTGAACGCATGGCAACAAGCACGCGATGCTGTGTGTTCTCCATTCCCTAACGGGACACTAATCCTTCCATTCCGGCGCTTTACTCATGCTTTAGTAGCGCTGCAGTGTAGTTCATACTACTGCATCCACGTTCTGTCTTTGATACAAGCCTGCTGTAATATCCGACGCTATACATTATATTCCTTTCGGGGGCGGGGCAATGATCTGTGTACAGTAAAATCAGCCAGAGTGCACAATGTTTCGCAAAAAATTACTCAGAGGCCACGGAGCATTTCTACGTCAGTCGTTGCGATGCCTGGTCCACAGCATGTCTTAGTGCGATTCTCAACACTACTTCGTAGATCTACTTTTGTAAACGTGGTTGGTTATATGTAGGTTATTTGTTTTGTTCTGAGAGAAGAATCGTAAAGACTGTTGCCGAAATAATACTGAGTAATTGCAAGCAAAAAAATGTTGCATTGGCTAATTTTGCTACATACCCTATTTGAGCATTTAAGTTCGTAAATCAGTAAAATTGGCCAGAGGATTTCTGGAAATTGATTAATAGTGCAGCAACAACAACGCCATATTGGCTAGTAGGCTAGCATCTGGACAGAGAGCTAGCTACAAGGGGCACTAGCTTAAAATAGAGGTAAAAACAACGGCACTTCTATTCAAGCCAGTGCTTTGATAGAGGATTTCTTAGGCTTAAAAACGTTGTTTTCTCCAATCCCTTATACTGCGAGGTTAAAACCGGAAAGAAAAGATTCCACTTGCTAAAAATGTTAGCACCTGCCAACAAATCGTTAAAAATAGCGTGTTTTAGGCCTAAGAAAACCGCTTTAACAGCATTGGATTCAGTACGGTCCTTCTTTTTTCCTTCCATGTTTATAAGGGAGTGATTGTTCCCGTCGCCTTCCATCAGGATATTCTGTGTTTTCTGCAGAGCTTCTGGCTCTCGGTCTGGCGGTGGAATGGATCCTTGACCTTCAGGGCACGCATTTCATCATCTTTAGCGATTCCATGAATGCCCTGGAGTCCTTGTCGAAATACAGCCCTCGGAACCCCTTGAAACAACGTGTCCAAGCTCTGCTTTCCCGCTTGCGTGGCCATCAGAAGACTGTGGTTTCTGCTGGAGCCCGGGTCATGTTGGGATAGCCGGGAATGAGCACGCAGATTCTGCAGCGAAAGGGGCCCCTTCTGGTCCTCTGGAAGGGATATCAGCCTTGTTCCCCCAGACGCCTTTCCAACTCTCCGTCTGAGGTTGCACGCTTTTTGGCAAACCTTATGGGACAGACAGGACGGCAATAAATTGCGGGCTATTAAAGGCGTTGTAGAGGAATGGCCTCGCCGCAGTCGCCGTGAAGAGGTGGTGTTGTCCCGTTTTCGCATTGGTTTCATCCGACTTACTCACTGTTTCCTTTTGAGGTGGGGGGGGGTTGATCCTCCTGAATGTCATTGTTTATTGTCACCATCTTGATGGTGTACGTCGCCGTTTTCATCTTCTGCGAGACATTGCGCGTCAATTGGGCGCTAACTCTGTTCTCCTGTCCGGAGGTTTTCAATTTTTGCAGGAGGTACAGATGTATGACAAGATCTAGATTCGGGGTTTGTTTACTATCGCTGTAATGTGTGGTGCAGTGGCAACCCGGACCACTGCACTGTGACTGAGGTTGGCACTAGTGACCTAGCTGTCGACGCGCCTTGAAGCCTCATTCCCCCCTCCTCCATGTTTATCCAGTGTTCTTTGCAGCTAGCCTAATTACCGGCTCGAGGATAGTCGTTTATAATAACATGACGTTATTGTCACTGCTATATCAAAATCATTCATGCACCACAAACACAGTAATAGTGATAATCACTACCCAGAGATAAATGCAGTAGTCAATAAAAGAGTGCGAGATAAAACGACGCCAAAAACAAGTGTGTCACATCTTTCACTGAATCATTGAAGAACATTGATCCACAAATGTAACCAATGCAAACCTTACGACGGCCCTTCTTTTTTTTTTTTAAACAGAGACTTTAAAAAATAACTGCAGTCAACTCGTAGCCCTATTTTACGATTTGGCTAACGTTGCCCTGACTTCAGTGTTCCTCATAACATTCTGTGCTTCGGCTAGGAATGTTACGCATTTAACCTTCAGGTTCTTTCCTGCAAGCCAACAAATTATTATTATTGCTGCATGTAGGACCGTTTTAACTTAAGATGTATACGTATACGTAACGACATCTGGCGACAAGACAAGTAAATGGTCGGCCCGCCCGCACTTTGCATTCCGGTCTCCCATGGCTGAAACTGACCACAAAATGGCCTCCACTGCATTCCTAGCGCATTAATTCAGTAGCTTTGTTTAAATGCACAACTCGTGCCGAGATGAAGTCAAGCATTACCCATTCGGGTAAATGAATATTAGCGTCATATTGCCATCCCTTGTATGCATAATGGAATGATTTAAATTCATGTTTCGCCCAAACACCACCGAGATCGCTTCGGACGTCACAGCATGAACTAAAGCAGATTTACCCCAACAACAACTCGATAGAGAACCTTGAAACATTAAAATCGAAACGTTAATGAAAATATAAGTCGCCTCCAAAACGGTAGGGGTGGGTCTGTGTGTTTCCATCAACGTTTCAGTATTTCAGGCATGGAAGCTGATGAGAGTAGAAGAGAGGAAGCATGACTAATCACGAGCTCGTGGTGAGTCATGCTTCCTCGCTTCTGTGGAATTGATTGAACAATAGGAAATGCCTTGTATTGATTTGATGAAACTGATTTTTTTAGTCTTCAGTTTCGTTTGACTTGATTTTGACTTGAATCGGATGGTTGTCAATTCTAAAATGACTCATTGGAAGGAACTGACTTGATGGGGGGGGGGGGCTCGGTTCAGTCCAATGTACCGCTCAGGTTGACTTGATTTGCCAGGTCACTCACTGGAATGCCATTATCTAGATTTGATTATGATTTAAAATGCCTTCTTTTGACCTGATTTGATTCAACATGACATCCGACTTCACCCCAAATTCACAAAATTCGTCTACTGAGGGAACCTCCTGATATAAATTTGCCCAAAATCTGCTGGACCCTTCGCTGAATTGGGTGGCATTGAAAGTAGCTGGTCAACAGATTGCCCGAATCAACCGGATATTGACGGGAATTGAGATTGGATAAATTTAAAGTCAACAAAATGGAATTGATTTGTCAGAATGAGTAATGAAAGCAGTTCAGTTTTGAAACGAAAAGTAATTGAGAGAGTTTTACATCAGACAGAATACATCAGTGATGATTAACTTGCATTGAAATATGTCATTGACTATGTTGGAGTTTGAATTTGACTCATGAATTTGAATTAGAATTGATTTGAATGGAACTGCTTGTATACAAGCAGTTCCATTCAGATCAATTCTAATTCCACTTCCACCTAAATTAAATTTATAAATTTAATTTAGGTGGAAGTGCATTGAATTGACTTGATATGCTGTTCATATAAGAAACTGACTCCAAAAATAACCAAACAAACACAAACATGGCCATCCAAAAGAAGGCAACTCAGGTCACAGCTCAGGTCACAGCTCAGGTCACAAAAGGTCACAATCAGACAAGTCGAAGCAACTAATATCCTTTCCAGATGAACGATAAAAATATAGCCACCAAGTGCACTAGTAAAAAAAAACAAAAAAACAAAAAAACACGACGTTTCGGGGGTATATGCACCCCATTATCAAATGTAGATATCTGCTCAAAGGCTTCATATAAGAATAAAAGAACAAACAAGAATCATATTATGGCAGACACTCTTAATAAAATAGAAAAAGTAAAAAAAATATTTAGAACAAGAACCTGCATTGCTGGCAGAAACAGCAAATGCAGTAGGAAACCCAGCAAGTTGGACATCGTGGAAGTGAAAACCGGGTGCTTTTTCGCGCATTATATAGTCAAGGTGAGCAGAATGGGGGGTGGAGGAAAGGGGGGAGGGGGTTGTTGGAGACTTTAAGTTTCGAACTGGGATAACCGGAACTGTTTTATTATGGGAACTTATTCTTTCATATTTCTGTTTTCTGGTAAAATGTGATCGTGAACGGGCGGTTGATGTGACAAAATAACTAGAGTTTCAAGATTAATTCTGGCTCTCAGCTGTTTTTCTGTGTAATCCATGTCAGGGTTGTGCCCTGGTTTTTGTCCTGTCTCGGAAATTTTCTGTATTGATGCGATGTTGAACAAGTGAATTAGTGGTGACATTTAAGTTTACGTTAGAGTCATGGGCAGTAACCCTTTCACGAAGTTTGTGATGCATCTGTCCCACACAATGTCCTTTCCACACAGCGAAAAATCCCTCGACACTGTTCGGAATTAGCTCGAACCTTCCTTACTCGATCCCGACTGGACAGCATGTTTTCAAGTCCTGGTCGAACTCAGGACTTGAGATTCTGATTCCGACCCCATGCTCCAGTGTGGATAGGCAAGACACTCAGTCCTCGTTTTCACGCTAATAACAACAACACCAAGATAAAGTCAAAGAAGAAATGGAGACGGAAAAAGGATGGGACGAAAGGAACAAACGACAGCAGCGAGAATGTTGTGGTAAGAGAATAATAAACTAAAGCCCGGGCCCTGGACGCACTTTAGGAGTCCAGTGTGGAATAGGTATGGAAGATATCGTGTCGGGTTCTCAGCGTGGACGTAAATAGGGGCCTGATTCCCGAACTTGCAGCGTGCACTCAGCGAGTGTTCGGTGTCCAATGTGAAATCCACGAAGTTCGGGCATTTGAGTCGTTGTTAAAACCAGGTCAGATAACTTGAATTCATTAAGGAAATTAATGACCACAACAGTGCTCCGTAGATCGTCACTCAAAATTGACGGGAGACCACCCTGAGACCGCCGCCCACTCTGAAACTAAGGAAGGGAAGAAGCGAAAGGAAGGAAGAAGGAAGGAAAGAAACGAAAAGGAAAGAAAGAGAATTGCTTATTTTCCATTTCTTTTCTACAATCCTTTTCGTCAATTAATCTTTATTTAGTACCATTAAAAAGCAAAACGGACACGGTAGTTAACCGCGTCTGCGTGCCGGCCTTACGAGTATAAAAATAATTCATTCCCCCCCTCACTTCACTTAGTCAAATGGGTGGTGCCAGTTTACGACGAGAAATAAATAAATGTGTCAAAATTAATGGCGAAGTAATGGCTTCTAATCACTTGAGCCCAAATTAAAATGATGAGTTGTCAGGAATGAAGTGACATGAGAGACGGTTGGCGCGACCCTGCAGCTTGTTTATGGGGCTGCGTGCACATCTACGTGTTTTCACAACATGTTCCATGATTTTTGTCAGGTTATACCGTAAGGTTTTGGTTCAATCGACGGTGTAAACATGGTTGACACTGTGCAGCTTAAGCCGCAAAAAAGGATAACGTTGTTTCTCACAAGCGCCCGCGTCAATAGTTACGTGCAGCGTCACTCCTTTTTATTGTTTAATAAGATAAATAAAAAATTCTGCATGCGTAAAATTGAGAAAAATGTGCTATTTTTAAAATTTTGCTTGGGTATTAAACGTGTTAGTCTGTAGCTAACAACATCCTGTTTTCCAGCACTACGCTGGCTGTAGACAAATTATAGATTACTGTTGAGGCAAAGAATGCCCAGCAATAACCCCACCTGCATGTGTTAGTGTGAAGTTCCAAGTGTCTGCGTTCTGCAGTTTAAAACACAAAAACGCAATAGTGAGTGATTTTGCGATTGAAATCTTTTTGTTTTAGCGTCATTATCCATTTTTTCTAGCATACACTGTTTTGTTCGATGTTTGGTTCCCAGTTCACACTAAAACCTTGGAAATTCGATTATGCTTCACGCCTGCGGGAAAAAGGTATCAGAATATGCGTTTTTCACATTATTTTAGGCATTTTTAGGCAGCTCTACAAAAGTAAAAAAAAATATATAAATCCCCCTGACGCATATGGCTGCACCGGATCAGACTTTGAAAGACTAAAAAAAAAAAAAAAATAAAACGCCACCAGCCCTCATCGACGTATTTATTTTTATCGCCCTTATATACAAAATTACATGTTTTAATTTAATTGTTATTCATGTAATAACAACACGTACGGTTAGAACATCAACTCGGCAAAAAGGTACCACCTACATATACATAATAAATTACTTTAATCTCCAAATCTTGGATTTTCGTTAAAATTTTTTCTCGAGGATGAAAACCATAGAAGTAAATCTGAAGGAAACAGAACAACAACAAAAAAAAAAGGCGCTAATTAAATTTTTTCCCATCTAAACCAACAACAGTACAATTCTTTCTTACCTCCCACCTACAACAGGCAGTCGTCTGAAAAGCCAGTGCTGGTGGTGTCGGCATTGAATAAAGAATTTTGATAATGTTCGTTTAGATGGAAATTTTTTAGATTTAAAAATAAAGAGGTACAAATATAGGCGTCAATATTTCAGCTGTTGTACTGGATTCTATGTTTTTTTTTTAATCTTTAAGAAAAAGTAAACAAAAACCAAAAACATGGAGATTAAAGGGATTTTTTACGTGTATGTGAGTGCTGCTTTTTCGCCGAGGTCATATTTTAAACTTCATCCCCATACGTCAACATAAAACATGTACTAGCACGTATAACTTTCAAAACTCCGGACACGATGTAAAAAGGCATTGTACACAGTGAAAAGAATTATATTTTGGTCGAAAAATTGGTCTCTATCCTTTCTCAAGTAGAAAACTAAAAAAAAAAAAAAAAAAAAAAACTTTCAATAAATATTAAATAGCAAAAGGCACTTAGACCACAATAGTTCGATGCAGCATTCTGTATCGTTATCAAGCAACACAAGGTTTAAAGCTTTTAAAATGTTAAATTGTAGTGGCAAGTCTAGTTAGCCGAGCAAAGTGACACAATAACGTTTCGGTTTGACAGGGACACAATTAAGTTCACAAATTTGTTCTAATTTGGCTGAAATTCCATAACAAATGATCTTTTGTAACCGGCTGTTTACATGATAGTAAGACGCCACACACGAAGCTGCACTTCGTGGGGTGCGCCTTGCAGTTACGTATGCTGTCAGTGCACTTGCCCAATAGCCGGCCAAACGCGCCTATTGAGCATGCGCCAACAGGACAACATAAACGGCTCCTACTGGCTCAACCAGGCGGATCCGGTTCTATGCAGTACAGCGGGTCACGTGACGTAATGCCAAAGGCGAGGTTTATTGTTCTCCCCTGCGTATAAATACGAGGGGCTGAGAGCAGATCTGGGAGAGAGAGGAGAGGCAACCGATAAGGTCGTCTCTCCTATACCACGAGCCAAGGCTGTCTGCCGTGATGTCATCTTGAGTCAGTCACTAACGAACGAGAATAGCGGCTCTTTGATCGTCTGAGTGGACTAGCCCAATCACGTGATGCATGCGTCACGGCAAACAGCCTTGGCGCTTGGTGTAATACTCCGTTAGTGCTGACCATGCAGGCTTCTAGACCTGAGTCGGTGCCTAATATGTGAACTCTGTGTACAGAGCCCCTAGCTGTACAGTAAGGTGTGAATTGTGCTGGAGCCTTGCTTGAAAACAATCGTCCACTCCCTGAATCGTCTCACTTTGGTGCAACAAATTCACGAGTTCGAAGATGAAATTCCTCCCTCAAATAGTTTCTGAGCTATTCGGGTTTTAGCCCTATTTTTTAACTCGGTTTTAAACAGTGGTGATAAGCGAGCGACAGTAAGAGAGCCATATATAAAAGGCTAGTGGTCCTTAGAATGGATCTGAGCGCCTCGCTTGCTTCCAACGCTGTATCCTCCGTTAAATTCGAGGATGCCACAAATTAAATCTTTTTTTGTGCAATATTATGTCCTTGTGGAAATGTGCTCATCAGGACACAACTTTTACTGAATTTCCTTCTCAAACACAAAATAATTTTGAACCTTAATTATTGCAGCTGTTAGGGATACACAGTATCCGATTTGCGTATCCTCTGATAGTGGTTAAATGCGACGATCAAAATGTTATTATTTCGTTGAGTTACGTCGAACTATAAGGAAGCAACGAATTTTTTTTTTAATTTCCTGTGTTCAGCCCTACAAAGGCAAAAGGCTACATGTCACAAAATAAATAAAAACGATATAATGGGCATTATGTCTCAGCATTATACCCATGAATAAACTGAGTCACCCTGTACATGAGTTGCTCTAATGCGAAGAAAAGCCAAGACAGAAGGCATCAACTCCAACTCAAACCTATACTAAACGGATTAAGTTTTAAGCCTTTTCGTCCATATTTAGTTTTTGTGACATAAAGCCCTTAGCCATTGTAGGGCTGTGGTTTTTAAAGTCCGTTTCTGGTGCACGGAAGACTTATACGAGACACCGTTATGCGGAAAATCGAAACTCGAAACCGAACTCAAAAGTCGAAACTCAATGCCGAATTTCCCACTTTTTTTTCTGCTTAAAATTTTTCTGCTCGTTTATGACTTTTTTATCACCATAAAGGGACAATTCCTGTAAGAGGAGCTATTGCTCTGCATTTCCCCCAATTATGGCATAGGAATTGATTTTTGTTCATGAAAAGAAATATTTGATGCCCAAAACTAAAACTTCAGAAAGAACACAACAAGAGTTCTGAAGTCTGTAAGACTGACAGCGTTCGTTCTTTTTCGAAAGCCATTTGCTATGAAACTTAATTGTGGGAGGTGAGGAGGCGCCTATAGCCACGTTCAGCTTAGGCGCCAAAAATCTATAAACTGGGCTCTGGCCATGTCAACGAAAACGTGAGTAGGGTGTTAAGGGAGGAAGCCCAAGTCGCTCACTTTTCCCACTCAGTAAATCGGCTGTGTGTATATTTTGATGAATCAAAATTCCTTGCAAGTTTCATGAAGGCATATTTGACGAGCACATACTAATGCATTTTGGGACTGAACTTGGAATACGTTCAGCTGAGGGCTGTTTGTAAATCCTTACTTCTTAATAATTCATCAATGGGCGTTTATTTGTTGTAGAGCATCAAAACGAACGGCTTAACGTTATTAAACTTAATTTTCTCAATCGGGCCATGTTGTGATAAATCCATTAACATTAACGCTTCCCAGAAACTCGTCAACGTCTGACGGGCAAACTAGTCTAAACGAGTTGATCGATTTTGTAAATATTTAAATGGGTGTGTGATGTGGTGGCAAATGCACGAGTAATGCTGCAAGCGAAGCTGTAAACAAGTATCATTCGTAAGCTGGTGGAAGTTCCCCGTTAAGTAAAAAGGAATATAAGATCAGGGCCATAGGACGGGTAAGGTGAGCAAGGCACCCGCCTAGGGCGCCACCTTGTTGGGGGCACCACGTTGAATTCCTGCCAACCGTGGCAGTGGATAGTAAAGCACAAATATAGTATTTTTAACGGATCGTGTTGCATCAAAGTTCACAACGCTGTAAGAGAGAGGTGTGCTTGCTTGGACTTGGTTTTGTGCTCGCTGTACAATTTCCGGATGCATTATTAGCCAATTATTCGTTTTTCCTTGAATGCTCAGAAAACTGAAAACTGAAATTAAAAAAAAAGGTTTATAGAGAGGCACTTCAGTATACTTGCTTCTTGCTTTTTAAGGGATGCTTGTACCTGACAAATGCGAAAATTGGTGAAAAAAAAAAACGGTTTTTTATTCGGGTTGAATTAGTTATACTGAAATGTTTATTTTCAGGTTGTGCTAGCGAAATATATTACTCTCATCTCTTCATCACCTTATTTGAAGTTTTTTTTTTATCAGTTGACAAGCACAAATTAATACGGAATCCCATTAGTTCAATAAAAAAGACTTTTTTGTTTATTTGTTAGTGTTCATTGTCTTCAACTGCTTTAAATACATAGTACACGTCTTTTTCATTTACTAGTAGTTACTATTTAGTTACTAAGCCTCAATATAATATCCGTGAATTTTTTTCTTGATACAGGTGGAAGGGGGAGGGGAGTGGGCACCACTCAGTTGGCTCGCCTTGGGCGCCAAGGGGGCTAGCTACGGCCCTGTATAAGATGGAAAATGTCGTAACAATCTTGGATGGCGATTGTAAATTGTTAACAAGCGGGTAGAAAAATTTCGTCAACAGACATAGATTAAACACTGCAATAAAAGTATTACTTACTCCTATATTCTGAAAATTGTACTCTATAAAGAGCACGCCACACGGTCATTTTTAAAATCTCACTGCTAACGCGGGCTTCGTGAGGGAGGGAGGGGGTGGGGTTGAAGCTTAATGGCGAGTCGACAGACATGTCATTAGCGCCAACCTCAGTCACAGGGCTGTGGTCCGCCGCGCCACACATTACAGAGATGTTAAACAAACCCCAAATCTAGATCCTTCGTAAGAAAGGGACCTTCAAACCATGTTGACGCTGGTTAGAATCCCGACACTGGAGCAAGTAATGTCTATAGGCTGGAAATCAGCTCCAAAACTTTTTCTTCAAAGCCGAGCTTTCGCGGCATCGCAGAATATTGAAAATGTAAAGAAAGCTTGGAAGTAACGAAAAATCATACATTCTATGCCATAGTTAGCCACTCTTAAGTGCAACAGCAGCCAAGTGATCTCAATCGTGGTGTCCAAACCAAACGAACACCGGTTAGCAACCCGCCACTTAACATAGTGCTGGCACGATTGGAAATCGGCCTAAAACAATGGCTTATGATTCTGCAGTCCTGTTCGAGATTTTTCGAATTTTACAGGAGGTACAGAAATACGAAAAGACCTAGATCTGGAGTTTGGTTAACATCTCTGTAATGTGTGGCGAAGTAGCAATCTAGCTGTCGACGCGCCATTGAACCTCACCCCCCCCCCCCCCAAAAACTTTTTTTTTTACAAAGAACAGCTTTTGGGACAAGTTGAAGTGCACTGCTCGTGGCGTGACTGAGATTCAAATTGGTGACTTAGCCCTTCTGGACTGACGTGCTACTCAAGGTATTTGGCGTATTTGAGACCATAATACCAGGAACGTCCCCCCCCCCCCCAGCACAACCGTCCAAGAGCCGGGAACAACGGAGCCACAGCAGAGCAAACCACCCACCAAACCGCTGATTCTGTCCACAATCAGTGGGGAAGACCACGAATCGATAGACGTGAACACTTTAACGCTGCCATTTCTCCATTTTAAAGACGAAGAAATAACCTCAGAACCAGGGTATAGAAGACAATAAGATCAGGTGGACGGAAAATAAAAAAAGTAAACAAAATCAAATTAAAAAAAAAAAGGTAAAAAAAAACATGCAAAACAAGAGCAGCGAGCCACCCATGCAAAACCCCAGCCTGCAACACAAAGATCAAACAAGCAATAAGAAAAAATTCCCCCCCCCTCCCCCGCCTACCCCATACGGGTTACTGTTCTGTTAGAAGTTCAAATTACCGCAATCTAAAAAATGCAAAATTCTAAAATGACCATTAGGGCACGTTTAGCGACCACTCGCTTTTGCATTCTCGCAGCTAGAAGCTAGAAATCACCTCAAATTCCAACATGGCGGCGGTTTTATGTCAGCCGCCTCGCAACGACAATAGCAAATAACGTGTGTTCAGGAGCGTTTGGGCAATTGTTTCGTCATGAATAATTCTTTATATTATTGGCACGGATTATAAAACTGCAAATATTTACTCAAACGATGTAGGATTTAGCTAATCCATTTAACGTTGTTACCATGGCGATGTCACCTTTGCCATCGCGAATGAGTTCTAGCTGCGAGAATGCACAGGCGAGTCGCTGCGTAAACGCGCCGTCAGGGTGGGTTACGAAAACTGCTCCGGTTGTCCCACCGCGAAGGATAAAAAAAGTCCCAAAGGGAGAGCGACGCAAGGCAATTGAAAGCAGCAGGTTAGCTGAGAACAAAGTCGAGGTCTTCAACAACTACAAAACAAAACGTACAGAAATCTTTTCTGTAATGAACAGAAACGAGGTCAGGAGAGTTCCATCAGGAATTACCTGTTCCAGGGAAGACGATCTTGCAGAGTCTGCAAAAGGTGTAGAGCAGTCCTCAAGAACATGCTGGACTTTTTCGAAAGAGGCACCACAACAAGATTTGCTTACTTCCCAAAGCGAACGAGATAACGTGCAAACGAGATGACACTCCTATATTAGTGAAATGACGTAACGACTATCTAGTATATGCGTTATTAATAACGCAATTTGTAAAGTTTAATATTAGCATAAACATTTTTTTTAGATTCCAGTATACACCAATCTCTCGTAATTTTTACTTTGGTAATAATCAGTCATAATCACAATTGGGATTATGCGCAAACAAAAGGATAAAGCTATTAAGCTCAATCTTGAAAATTTTCGGTGGAAACTGGGTGGAAACTGGCTGTCGTCTTCTTCAGGCTGAAGTCAAAGAGTCCTGCTTTGCTACATGCTACCATCAACAGTCAGGCTGAAGTCAAAGAGTCCTGCTTTGCTACGTGACACCATCAACAGTCACAAATTTTGAATTTTTCCGTTGCTTATCACCGTGTCTCAGTGGGCTTTGCTCTGTATCTCATCATGCTGCTATTTGCTGTTGGAGCTGTCTGGTAAGTCTCCGGCCGGCAGAAAAAGTTTCCACTGTGCATTTAGCTGTGTTGAAAGCTCAGTGGAAACTATTTTCACAGTTTGGCGATACGAGGGGAGGGGAAATTGACGCGTTATTCTTTGTGGACAGCTAGGTCATTAGCACCAACCTCAGTCACGGCGCAGTGGTCCGGGTTGCTACTGCACCACACAGTACAGAGATGTTAAACAAACCTCACATCTAGATTTTATCATACATCTATACCTCCAGCAAAATTTTTAAAATTCTGGAGTGGAGGACAGACTTACCCCAATTAACGTGCTATGTCAATAGCAATAGCAATAGATTAGAGCGCTCCGAGGTGTGCCCCCTTGCGCGAGTCTGATTTTAGAATCACTCGAAGTTTCGTTCCAATCAATGTTGTGTTTTTGGATTTTGAACAGTGCTCTGCAATGGTGCTACTTTTATTGTCTTTCGTCGCCGTATAGCTTGCAAGTGCTCGCTGACCCGAATGCTAACGCTCCGTTTCGTTTCGCCAATATAGCCTTTTGGGCATTCTTGACAAGGAAACCAATATACGGCAACTATTGCAGAAGGCATTTTGGCCTCAGGTGCGGCGGGCGATCATCAGTTAGGATTCGTGTTTCGGTAAGTGGTGTGGGTATTGATGTTTTCTCATTTTGAGCCGCTCTTGCGTTTGATCTAGAGTGGTGTACAACAGACTGTGTCGAAGGCTCTCGGTGCGGGTGTTGCTGTGGGTCCGGTGTGGGAAGACAGCAAGCTTTAAGAGAGTAACCCGTCGCAATATGCTCAGTTTTATCATCTTTGTTTCCCCTAATCGGTTTCGGATTCGTTTTTAAAGTTTTGGGGAAATTTCGAAAATAGCATTGGATGCCAACTTTGGCTCCGGCTTCTTAAAGGCGCCTGTTCACCATTTCGATAGCGTTGCCCATATTCTAAACACAGCATCCACGTTCCAGATTCTTCGTTATCCTATAGGCTGATGTAGACACGTGATCTCGATTTAGCTATGAAAATCGCGGTGCTGCTGCGAATAGTGTTGTTCCATTTTTAATTTAGCGTTATTTTCTTTAAAATTGCTCGAAGATTCTACGGTGCTTCATCTAGGAGTTAAAACGGCTAAACGGCGCCTTTAACCGTTCTCCAATCTTGGGCAGGTATTGGGGCCTCCGGTTGAAAAGAAATTAAGATACGGTGATGAACAGCAGAAAATCCAAAATTTGTAACTGTTGGTGTCGTGACGTAGAGAAGGAGGACTCTTTGACTTCAGCCTAAAAAAGAGACAGCAAATGTCCACCGAAAATTTGCACGATTGAGCTAAGTATCTTCATCCTTCTGGTTGTGCGACACCTGCACCGTTTAAACATTAAACAGGACGGAAACCCAAACGGGCTCGACAAGTGTAAATAAGTACGGATTCGCACCTATTTACGTTGCATTTTGTACTTAAATCTCAGACTGCCTGAGCGGAGATTTGAGCCCACGACCTTTGAAACCAAAGGCCGAAGCAATAGACCGTGTGAATATGGCTTAGCGATAGGACTTCAGCCTTTGGTTTCAAAGGTCGAGGGTTCGATTCCCCGCTCAGGCAGTTTGACATTCAAGTCCAAAAGGCACCGTAAATAGGTTTGGATCTGTATTTACTTGACACCTGTACCGAACACAGTACACAAACTCGGATAGGGTGGAGGGAGGGGAGGGAGCTGTAACTAAGTATTTCGCGATTTCTGACCTTAAAAGCATTTACTTGTATTCAAATCCTATAACTGTTTTTAAAAGTCCCATGTGTCGTAGGTCAGGCATTCAAAGGGACATTTGTTGCCGATTTCTATTTAGCGCCTAGTCAAATTTCATCCCGAAAAAAAAATGCTCTTAGCCTCTTAGCCGGGCCACTGCAGATTGGAGAACGGTTAAAGGCGCCGTTTAGCCGTTTTAACTCCTAGATGAAGCACCGTAGAATCTTCGAGCAATTTTAAAGAAAATAGCGCTAAATTAAAAATGGAACAACACTATTCGCAGCAGCACCGCGATTTTCATAGCTAAATCGAGATCACGTGACCCACATCAGCCTATAAGATAACGAAGAATCTGGAACGTGGGTGCTGTGTTTAGAATAAGGGCAACGTTATCGAAATGGTGACCAGGCGCCTTTATGAATTTTTTTTTTATATTTCAGATTTATTGGTACAGGAATAACTAATCTGCCTCCTTATTACGCTAGAAAGACGAAAAAAATTATTAAAATTATTAGTTTTTTCGAGGTGCTCACCTGAGCAGCGTTAACTGGTAAAGGTTTGTTAAAATACGTCGCTTAGCAGTTTAAGATTTTGAAATTTGCCCACTTCACCTTACCGTCTTGACAACTGTGATTTGCCGAAGTGCTGGTTCGCCGGTTCGAATCAGAATCGCGTCACTCAAATGAAACGTAAGTGCGTAACAGGAATAATACTATTATACTACACTTTTCGCCTATTTGCTTACTATCCTTTTAATGTTTACAGCGATTTATGTTTTTTGGCGCTTGAAATAAATTCGATGAAAAAAATGGGGTGTGCCGTAACAAAATTGTGATTTTATCCTTACTTCTGTCCGGGGAGCGTGTTTAGGTCCACCTCCATCGCGGAAAATTCGGTGTTATGCGATCATTCACATACGTGTACCGGGTTCGGTCTAGCATTAACGCAATGATGCCTTTATGCTCATTTGTTATGAATTTAGTTTAGTAGTTTACTAGTGTATTTAGTTTGCTTTATGTATGAAGCTTTTAGTTAATTTTGGTGCAGAAAAATCACGGGGGAGGGGCTAGGTAACATCGCGGCTTCTGACATTAAAGCATTTTTTGGGGGGTGGGGGTGGGGGAGGGGCTAGATTTGCCAGGTTGTTGATGGGAGATTTACGGTAACAGTTCTCTGTTTTTGGAGGAGATAAGCAAGAGGATCTAATTAATCACTAGATGTGTATGACGGTTAGGTACTTATTATCTAATTCTATGCGGTTATTTTCAGGATCAGAAGTCAAATAAAGAAAAACAGAAAACCGGTTACCGGAAATGTAACAGAGCAGCCATCAGGTGCAGGTGAAATACGAAATCACGACGTTTCGGTTCCTAGATCGGATCCGAAATCAGACGTCTTGATTTCGTCTTTCACCTGCACTTGATGGGTGCTCCGATAAATTTGCGTACTGAAGTGATTTTTAGCTTTCGGCTTTTTTAAATTTAAAGGGACATAACTTCCACACGAGACAGACACCAGGTTTCCTGTCAATACTCCATACGAAGTGTAGTCACAAGGCTTTATTAAAAAGGGAAGGTGAAGCAAGCCCCCAACAATGTTGCCACATTTAACTCCCTCTCACCACTGTTTGGTAGCATTTTTGTTGTCCTTGAGGGTTTCACCAGGGGTGTACGTGAATTGGACTTGTCGGATGTACACTAGCCTATTCTGGACAATATTTCTGTAAACAGCAATGGAAACTTGGAACAATGTGAGTTTGGCGGTTCGAGTGTAATGTCTGGCGTCTGGCGATGTTAGAGCTTAGCTATTGTGTACGCGGCCTATCTTGAGTCCTGCAGATGTTTTATGAGCGGATACGTCTTCCTGGAAGGGACGGCTTTAATCGACTGCCGCCATTGTTTTTGTAACCATCTTGGATATCAACAAGACACTCTGCTGCCAAAAACATACAATTGATTATCTGTGTCGTTGTGAAGCGAACTCAAGATAGGCCGTGGACACTATAATGGATTCTTGTTTTCCATTGTTATCCCCAATCATTTATTCGTCACTTTATTGAAACTATTTTCTGCTCTCGTTCTGATTTAATAATTGCGCGAGGAGCAGGGATTTTGGTGAGGAGGTTTATTGAGTGTTAGAACTGTGAATGCAGTGAACAGTGAATTTTGCCCGGTGGCAAGGGCAACGACGCCATTTTGTTTCACTTTAAGCCTAATGACTTAGGGGCAGATTGAAGCCTACAGAGTTCATTTAAAGTAGTCATAACCACTATGAAACTTGTATGCTGTTTGTACATGGTCACCAGGCACCAGAATGAATGACTTTGGTTTGTATAAACATGGTTTTCATCCAGCGATCGCATAGACAGGGTTTGGTTCGCATAAACGTGTGTAATCGTTGATTAAATTCCTGCGTCGCGTTACGATTATGCGAGGGCGAGAGCAATTTAAAGAAATAGAGATGAGATATTACAGTGTAAATGGCCAAAAATTAATGCCGTGATAACCCTCAAATACAAAGAAACTGGGACCATTATTCAAGTATTACTTTGCAAATTGTTTGTTCCTTAAACCGGAACGGCCAACGATCCTCTGGACCTTGGGGCAATACATAGGGCAATATATAGTTAGTAATTGTAGTTCCGTTATTCCTCATAATCACTCTTTCTCTGCCCACATTTCAAGTTTCGCTTCTTCCCTGTAGCGTTGAATAATCTCTTCTCTATAGACGAACATTGAAGCTGAGTAGGATGTCGTTGGAGCAACACCACGGACCACCAATATCACATTCTTGTCGTTTGATAGCTCAGACGCAGCTCCGCTCCTACAGTTAACTCATTCCTTTGCTGTGAATCCATTTTTTTTTTTAAATGTGGCTGCTACAACATATTCTGTTGAGTTCCTGAGACGATCTTACGAGCACTCAACGACGAATTTGATATCACCGCTTTCAGTCTTCACATCTACGACACACACAAGCGAGCGATAGTGGTGAACTCTCCGCATGAGATAAAAATGAGTGCTTCTTACGAGACACGGAGCTTTTAGCCCAATTGGCCTTGTGAATGATTTATCCTGTAATGTTGACACGAGGCCAAGAAGGAAAGTTGCTTTAATTATTGCGAACTTTCAAGCTTGATACATCAAACTTCATCGTAAAGCGTGCGCATGGATGAGTGCCCAGATGATCGCCCACCATTGCTGGAACTCGGTACACTCGACATGGAGGGCCTTAATTGACGTGTTCGCTGGAAAAATAATTCGATATGCGAAGTTCGAGAAAATCTAAAATCTTTATAAAATTACAGCAGGTAAGCCAAGCTTGTTTGCCTGGTGTCACCATCTAAAGAAGACGTGGTGCCTTACACTGCAGAGGCGAATCGAGTCTCCAGGTAAAAGTATCTGGTTAGGTTGCAGGGCCACTGGGTTTGTGCACCTTGACCCAGAGTTTTATATGTGACCCGGTGGCTCGTGGACTAGCACTGACCCAGAAACCCGTGGAATCTGATTGACCCGGCGACCCATGGACACTAACTGACCTACAACTCCTGGACTCGGACTGACCTGGCGACTCGTGGACTCGGACTGACCTGGGGTCTTGCAGACTCGGACTGGCCTATAGGGACTCGTTGACTTAGACTGACCAGGTGACTCGTGGACTATGGCATGCATACAAATACACTGAATTTAATTTTGGCATCAGTTAATAATTGCAAAAAGCAGCGTCCTAAATTTTATCTTTCCAGCATCGTTGTAGAATCCAATTGCAATCAGCCATTTCATTCATTACACGGTAGCCTACAGCCATATTTGCTGGCAGCCGTCTGTGTGGATTAAAAGTGAAAAGTTATTTTAAAACGATTCTGGATGAATGAAATAATGCTGTTTTCACGCCTTATTTTTAATGTTGAGGAAGACACTCGTTTATAGCAACATTTTTTTATGTCGAAGAGCAGGTTTCGTGTATTCTGATGCCAGAGCAAGATGGATTCTCAGTTATATTATTGGCTTCACACACTATTTATTAAAATATAACAATGTGTGCCTGCACCGTACCCCATTCTATACTTCTGAACCAGTTAATTTATCGTCTTTCCGAACCGATTGCTCCATTTAAAAACTAATTTCCTGATACTTCTTATCGCAGTCATCAAATCAACGTCTGAGGGACTATTGTGGATTGGTCCCTTCACCTTTAGCACTTGGTAAAGTACACGTCGTAAACTTCAGTTTTGTGGGCGGAATTTAATGGCGCCGTTACAAAGTCCCTCTTGAGAGGGCGCTTGAACTCGTGACTTTTCCCCCTTTCATACATCAGACTTTTAAGGCTAAACACAACAGCCAGCTAGAAGCGCAACTATTCCGAGCTATAAAAACTGGGGTTATGTAGGAGGGACGTTAAACAAAATTAAAGTGCTGGCTTTGTCATTTTACCATCAACAAACCACCGCTTTCAAAACTTTGTGTTAGGTGGCACCCGCAAGACTGTTATTATGATTTTCTGTTTATTGCAAGGCTGACATCCATGGGTCACAATATCCTAGAATTGTAAGTCGAAATAAGTAGGAATATAAAGCGCAATAGAAAAATGATGCATAAATTTATCCTAAATTAATATGTACACATTGGTGTTAATCATACTGAAGTTAACATGCACAAATTCGTATAAGTCATGCAATACGAATAGCTAAGTTTCGTTGAGTCTCTATGTAAGCTTATGTTTCATTATGGTGATGCGACCGGGATTCGAACCCAGTGACCCGGCCTGATCTAGTGACCCGGCATAACGTGGTGACCAAAACGTGGTGACCAAAATGAGGTTAGCTTTTACGGAAGTTTACAAAAACTGTTCAGATTGTTGCAGTTTGGGCAGTAGGTGGGCGTTTTTGATGAACTTTACACGCCTTGAGGTGTAAACAACGGGTGCGTAATAATGCTGTTGCCAGCTAAGCGTAAATCGCGTTTGATCACTATGTTGTTGTAGAAAATCAACGGGAGCGCATACGGATCATAATATTGAATCTGAACGTTACTTGCAAAATTTGTATGCAGGCCTAACTACCGTATAATTAAAGAATATCGTGTTGATTCTACAGCATATATGAATTCGTGAATCTTTACATCCGTTAATTGATCAGTGACGATGCGAAAATGAATCTCTATGTACGCTGTAACAATTATGGTAGCATTAGCATTGATTATGTTGGAAGAGATATACAATTAGACAAATTACCATTGATCGATAACATGCAGCATGGTGTAAAAACAACATGGTGGCTCCCATGCCGTTAGGCATATAGAATGTGACGATTGTCCACGAGGGCAAAGTGTGAAGTGATGTATGGTAGTCATATGTAAATTAAGAGTAGAACAAAGATCATGCTTAAGGGTGATATTTCACCGATTTTCTTTAAATAGTTCCTTTCAGTATTGTTTGAAAAGATCGTAGAAAGAGAGAAGTCTACGATTTTGAGGACAACTGACGACTGATGTCAGGAGCAATGGATGATGCATCTGGAATCTGCGCAGAAGCTTGATAATCAAGTCGGACACAGGAAACAGGACTAGTCTGGTGTGATATCTTTTGCGAAACATAGACGAAAATTAATGATGTTTTAAGAAGGACAGAAGATAAATCAAGAGAACACCAAAGCGAACTGAAACAAATAAATAAACGTGTACAACATTGTGGAAGAATCCTGCACGTTGATCAATTTAAAAGGCAACTCCTGGTTAGGCAATGGGACCACAAGAACATCTGCAAGAACATCTGCAGATTGCTCATGAAAGAATGGGTCAGGTTGGGGAGGAAAGAATGAACAAAAGTTGAAACGTAATATGGCAAGGTTACTAATCTGAAGGTTCATTCTTTGAGAAATTTCAAAAAACAAGAGATTTGGTAACCAATACGTGTGGAACTTTGAGTGTTCCAACCACATGTGCAGCGAGGCATTTCATAATCTTCATGATTGTTTATATCAAGATTCTTTGTCACACTTTGAGCTGCTAGGACTGATGTTCGGGAGATGATTAAGAAATTAAAGAACAGATGTGAGAAAGTTTTAGGAAGACTCCTAAAGAGAATAAGAACCGAGAACTCTAAAAAAATCAATGGCATTGTATATGAAACGTGAAAATGCTTCATGGGACACGATAAGGGGGCCACTGGCATTCCCTAAGCTCCAAGACGTGCGGCATTTGAAAGGTCATCTGCCAATAGGACTGCTAGAGCCTATCACGGAACTCACCTTTACCCACCCCATGTCTGCCAACTCGCAGTCCGGTGCAATCCAAGCAGGACTGGATTGCACAGTACGCAGCCGTACAAGATAGTGAATGGCAAGCTGCTGCCGGCGAACTGCCAAAGGAAGCTCCAGCATAGAGGGTGTACACTGGAGATGTCCAAAACGCCCCAGTCGCCAAACACAGGCCACTATGGTGCACAGGGTCAAACATCTGAAGGGTCGAGTCACTAGCTGAACAATAAACCTTACAAGCATAATCAAGCTTGCTACGGACAAAGGCTCGGTAGGGCGTAGATGACAGTGACGTCCACATCTCCATGAAGGTCACGACAGAACCCGTAGAACGTTCAGGGCTCGCAAGCCCTTCTCTTTTAAGTTGGCACAGATGATGAAGTCAAAACAATCTAATGTAGAATCGAACACTAGACCCAAGAAACGTGCCTGCGGGACCGTAGGTATCTGTGCTTGTACCTATGGTCCCACAGGTACCATAGGTATCTTGGGTTCTGTGGCAATTGGATAGTTATGAGATGGATTTATGTACGCAGAAGGATTTATGCATTCGTCACTGAAATGGCTTGTAATGAATTTTGTATCTTTCCGAGGTTTAGATAAGAAACTGCCCTCAAGGAATTCGAATTAGAATCAAAGTTTGAAGACCAATATTGCTTGGTATTTGATTTTCTATTAACAGCATATAAAATAATACATTACAAGTTATCGATATTTGGAAAATTTAAAGCAAGAGAGGGACAAAATTTAAGAAAATGCAAAATACGACGTTAGGCCCAGAAAACAAAGCAGTTTTTCAAACAACACAGAGAATAAAAATAAAAGGATAAAATTACATCATGGTCAGAAATTTATAGTATAAAAGAAAAACCCATAGATATCAATACAAGGCCGGTCTAACGGTATAAAATATTGACAATTTTTACAGTCTTAGCACGTTTTTATCAATGCCCAAGATCTGATTTTTATTCGTCTATTGGTATTCTTCACGTTGCTTGAAAATGGCAACGAGGTGTGAGCCGAAACGTCGTGTTTTTTATTGTATTTTTTTTTTTTGGCAAACTTCGTGGCTTTAAATTTCTCAAATTCTGTTACCAGTGCAAGCTTTTCAAACGTTCCGTTTTATCTTATCTTTGCTTGAAGGAGAGAATTTTGAGTCGGACAAAGTTGAGAGTGAAAATTCCGAATATTTTTTGTGACAGTGGTATTTTAGTATTTTAGGAGTTTATCTTGTATTTTAAAACACGCATCTGTGCTTCATTTTTTCTCATTTTTTTCAGTTCATTATTTTCTCACGTGATTTGTGTCTTGGTTTTAACAGCCAGTTCAAAATCAGTGGGAGTGTGTCTCTAATATTATCTACCGATATCCGCATTTCAAAAAAAAAAGGGTTTAAAGAGCGTTAACCACTCCTGGTCATCTGCCCGAAGCCCTAAGGCCCGCATCTCCCCAAATGGTTTTTAGCGAGCGTTAACCGCACCCGGTCATCTGCCCGGCGAAGCCCTAAGTCCCTATGTCTCAGCCCTCTTGTAACAATACAACGATGCAGGAACACAACAATGAACGAGGACTGTTCTTTGCAGCGATGCAGCACTCGATTATTTTTATATCGAAACCCGTGTAACACGTCCCAATGTGCAAATTTAATCTACTTTCTAAACAGCTAGTTATCTTTCATCATAATAAATACTGAAAATGGGCAATATCGGTAACATTTCAAGCATTAAAATTCATTACAACATGACACCCATTGTGAAAATTTAAAGTTGCTCCTTTAAAACTTTCTTTCAAATCTGTAGTTTCGGTGGTATATTTTTGTTTGCTTGTGGAGATGGTTAGCTTCCATGTAAAATGTCGGACGCACCGACAAGAGCGCCCGCTGAACAGCAAAAAAAAAAAAAGTGTTACGGATCATCGAAAACTCCTTTGTTTAACCGTTTTTGATTTTGTTTTTATAGATTTTCTACAAGATTCTATCTACCAAAAGGGCAAAGAAAAAGGGCAATGGGGCAAAAGGGCTATTGTGGCATCAGCCCCAATAGCACCAACGTACGGGCGCCCTTGCGCACCAACTTCCGTCACAACCATCTCTAACATTATATTACGTAATCTCTTTCGAAATATCTCCATCAATCAACAAATCAAACAAATCCTCGAATACTAAATCCGAAGCCATAATAAAACACTCTACGCAAAAGTAAACTTGTTCCTTTCCGTCTTGCATTGTTGGACTGTCCGTGTACTACATCATTAATGGAGTTGCGTACTTCTTTATTGTTGGGCAAAGATGCGGACATCGGTAGATAAATAAGTTATCACCTGCTTTCCTCGTGCAAAAACTCGGGAATCAGGCGATTTACCAGACGGCGTATCTGCCATGAAGCAGACAAACACAGCCAAGTTTATGCTTTAGTTAAACGCGGAAAACCATTGAACTATTAAACTAAGGTTCACAAAGTAAAATAGTCTTTATTTTTAAATAAACAGAAAAAAATTTGTTTTATTAGGCATCACTTCCCTTACCCCTCCCAAAAGTCGTGCCCCTTCCAGAACTCTTTTCCAGATTCTGTGGTGACAGTTACTACGCTGTATTCTTTCAAAGTACAGTTCCGGTAAAAAAAACCGCCCTTTTTCGTTATATCGAGGGTCCTAATAACAACCATGCAGAAATTCAGTTATCTCGAAAACTACTGGACGGATTTTCATGAAACAAAAACTGAAATACTTATCAGATTGGCTACTATATTTCTACCCTTATTAAATACTACGTTAATTGACTGAAAATAATCGGCCGAACGAGAAAAAGTTAATGATATCTGATGATATCTCGAAAACCAGTGGAAGGATTTTCATGAAACAAAGTCTGAATTGCATACTATATTTTTCTGCTGAAGATTGCATGTCATATGTATAGAAATTTAGCATATATCATAACGATTAATCCAGTTTCTGTTTTATTCAATTCTATCCAGTAATTAATGAGGTATATTATTAGTTATCAACTCGTGTTGCTCGCTCGGCCAATTATATTTGGCGACTCACCATTACATGTAATACGTATAGAAATATAGCTGATATCATAATAAGCAACGTAGTTTGTGTTTCATTCAATTCTGTCCATTACTTTTCGAGATATCAACATTTTCGTTCAGTGTCACATACATTAATCTTGCAACTTCTTCCGTATAACGAAGGCGTTTTTTTTTTGACCGGAACTGTACATTTAGAGTGTGTTCTATAGTCATTTTAATACATTCAATGGTGGATTAGGTCGCCTACCTTTCTGTTAGCCTTTGGCTTGGTGACGTCATCTTAACTGTAACTTCTGTTGTGCGTTTAGTTCTATTTTTTTCCCCCACATTTGACTTAAATCGGCAACTGTTTTCAAATTTTAAGTTCCTTAAAGGTGCCGGTTCACCATTTCGATAACGTTGCCCATATTACATCTAAACGCAGCATCCACGTTCCAGATTCTCTGTCATCCAATAGGCTTATGTGGGTCACGTGATCTCGTTTAGTTATGAAAATTTGCGGCGCTGCTGCGAAGTGTTGTTCGTTTTTTAAAATTACCGCTATTTTCTTTACATTGCTCGAAGATTCTACGGTGCTGCAACTAGGAGTTGGAAAGGTGAAAAGGCGCCTTTAAACCGTTACTGTATTCCGCAAGGTATGTAAAGTCGATTTTACAAAATCGTTTTAACTTTTCTTTCGTCAGTTTACAAACGTCACATCTCAAATTTACTGGAAAATAAGTTACGAAGGAGCCTCGAGCCCCAATCAAAGAAAACAGGCCGTTCGTCAAGATCGATTATCTTATTAACTTTTTCCCCGTACGAACATTCGTTACAGCTATTAGAACAACGTTTTGCAACCTAAACTTTACGAACTAACTTCCACTTTGATAAAGGTTTTTTACTCGCTCTTTTTTAATTTTCGTTTCCTAAAGCTTATTTCGATGAAACTTTTTTTTTATCGTTTCCAGCGTGCAGATGTTGACGACTGTTGTGTTGTTGATGATGTAATGTCTCCAGGTCACTTGAACCCAATAATTGATCTAATAACGTCTGCCAAATTCACACTCCGAACGAACGCGTGCCACACTTTGGACAGACGAACAAAAGAAAGTAGTACGTACAGTGGATGACAGAGGGTTGGCTTGTTAGGAAGGGTCATCATACTTAGCACCTCTCAGACTCAAAAGGCGTTTCAACAGTCGACGCGCCATGACACTTGAACGTAACACAACCTTGCCTATTTCTACCAGTAACGGTGGGTGTATACTCCTCCCAAGACCATAAATGAGGAATAAAACTGGTTATACCTTCCAAAACAACCAAACTGGATTGGTATACCTCCAATTACAATAAGCCTGTGAACAAACTCAACGGAACGTTCCATAAGTGTCTGTTAAGGCCGTGACATCACCTTTTGACGAAGCTGTACATCTGTGGAGTCATTAAACTTTGAATTTGTTCAGAGCGTGCGAGATATTCAGCCACGGATCTTGGGCTTGGCTCTATACTATACTATACTATACTATACTATACTATACTATACTATACT
>JAHWFP010173205.1:2325-24255 GCA_023313725.1 Lithobius niger
GAACAGTGCTTTTCTGATAAATTGCTTGATCTTAACTTTTTGCTCGACTCCTTGGACGTAAAAAAATAATACTGACCTTCTCTCGAGATAACCGATATCGCATACCACACTCTTATAATTTGCTTGATCGTTTTTTATGTGGAAGGTCTGTATCATAAGTGTTGCAGCAAGAAATCTCCTCGAGCGCAGCGAGACGACGCGGATGAGCGAGCGAAGCGAGCGACTCCGCTAGTTTACTATTATGAATTGCTATTAGGCGCAATGCCAACTGAGATATAGCTTCATTTTTCGCTGCGAGGAACGAAGCTACTGTCTCAGCTGACCTTGACTATGGTAAATGCGCGGATGTCATCGACGTGCAGCTGGTATAAGGCAGGCGGAAGGTTATAAGGCAGGCGGTATTTTGCTTTAACACACTCCCTATCTTTCAGTAGCCTGCCGTCGCAACGTATACCGGTTGCATTGTTGCCCCACTTACATCATATGGTCGTGATACTTTTACTAATTTTCTCTTTGATTTGTTTTATAAATTTGTTGCATGGGGCAGATGACCATCAGGGTCCCATCTCCTTTAATAAACTCTCACTGGTGTTTAAATTCAGGCCTGTATTTACCGCCTGCCGCCACTTACAGCGGAAAAAAGTTAATGCCGGGTTGGGGGGGGGGGGACCATACGTCATTCCACAAGTTCTTACAAGACCCAGACAATAATGAAGACTACTACATTTTGGCGGCTCCTTTTAATATGACAAGGATCATCCAAGATTAGTGGTAGTGGTCCTTTGTGGAAGTGTATAGCCTTTATTTGTGTGAGCAGTTAATTTTTGTCTAATATAACGTTCGTTGACACAGCGGCAAACAGCAAACTCGATCTTGACATTTAATTCCGTGACAGTTAGGTTCAATGAACTGGAAGGATGCTTGAAGAGATGACGTCACACTGCGCCGACTACGATAGGCCAAATGAATACCAGTGTTCCTCAGCTGCCACAATGCGGAGTAATGAAGCGTATAGAGTGTTGATGTCAGAATTAGTAGCACTACTTAAAACCAGAATCATAAATTTAGGAGAGCTAACAGTGCCTCACTAGGCCACGAAAAAAAATTGTTGGTGGGTTCTGAGGTGGATGCGGGGCAACAACACTTTTTATTGGACAGCATTGGCTTTTTTGTTGTTTTTTTTTGGCCGATTTTCAGTAACGACCAAAAATAAAAATACTAAATACCAAGGCAATAACATGTCATTTTGCGAAAGTATTTTGTAAAACAAAATACTCAGTGTAGGTTTACGAATTTCCCCCATCCCCAAAACAGAAATACACCGTAACACCAAACATTCTAATGTATTTTTTTGATTGGTCTCTCGAATCGAATTTTAGCCAGAATGTGCGTAAATTTAACAAAATGACTAGAGCAAAAAAATGAAATTTAACTTGTTTTGCCGTTTTGCAACACACAAATAACATTATAAAGGGAAAAAACAGCCACAGATGTATATATATATATATATCATATATTATTTATATATGACCGGGGTCGCAAGGCGGTACTGCGCTGTACGCTGCTGCTAGTGAACAACCAATGCAATGACATTGACAATGATTGCACTAGAGCTTACACTTACTAAGCCTGTACTAGGCAGTCACCACTCGCCACTAGGCAATTGACACGTATAGCGGTTTTGGAGTTTGAAGTCGTCATGTCATGTGTTCAACTGTTATTTATGAAAATGTAAACCATTTTTTTTAATAATAAAACCAAAATGCCCTTGCCCTTTTCGTAAAAAAAAAAAAAGAAATGGCCTTTTTTGATTTCCTATTCCGATAAATGCTGGGGCTGTAAAAGCTCTAAAAAGGGCAAAAAAAAAAGCTAGCAAACAGGCAGAAAAGGGTAAAAAGAAAGGAACGGTAGCAAGCTAAAAAAAAAAAAAGGTCTCCAGAAAAAAGAAACCTCAGTGTGTCCTTTTACTAAAAGTTGCCCCTGCCCTCTCGACGGTCTCCTGTGCACGCTACTGCGTACTAACATCTTTATCAGTAAAGTTAATTCAGTGGTCATCGAGGCTGAGCGGTGAGAGAGCTCAGCCTGATTGCTGGATGGAGGTTTGCCGATCTGGGCAAACCCGCGAAAAGGGGATCTTGGTAAAGTCCCCGCCGCCAGGGTAGCATGAGAGGCTCCATGCTCTTTCAGCAGCTATGGGAACTATTCTGGACAATATTTCGGCCCCTACGATGATCGGAGGTTTCCCGGTTCAAATTCCCGGGGTGGTTCCTCCCTTTACCAGATATTTCTTCTCTCAA
Organism: Lithobius niger; assembly: GCA_023313725.1. Classification (NCBI taxonomy): domain Eukaryota; kingdom Metazoa; phylum Arthropoda; class Chilopoda; order Lithobiomorpha; family Lithobiidae; genus Lithobius; species Lithobius niger. Next base: position 4,623 of record JAHWFP010173205.1, read on the forward strand.
AAAAGTCTGGTAATGTTCTAAATTGGGCCAGTTCTGCCAACCGAGCATTTAATTGCGTCGGCTGACTTAAGGATCAAATAAATTAATTTATTTTGTTTTATATAAATACGTGACTTGAGGAAGAAATTTTTTTCGCACCTTTCAGGTTACAGGTTTCTGTAATACATGGACTTAGTAGGGAAATTTTTTCGCTATGAATTTCTGTTTATTTTGTTTTTTTCCCTTGAGTTTTTTCTTGTAAAAAAAATCAAAGAATTCCCTGAGTTTTAAATGTAGTTTAAATTCCCTGAGTTTTCTAGGTTGATGGGGAACCCTTTAATTTTAAAGATGAAATATGCCCAATAAAACTAAAGTATTTTAAATCAAAATGCAAATTACCTGTTAAATATTTAAAACAGTGATTAAAACAGTTTTATCTAAAATATTGGCCGTCACTGTCAATATTTTCCGTGCGAATACCCCCATTTTCAACAGTTTTTTTTTCGATACCTTCGCGTGCTGCTACTCTCTGGTCAGTAACTTTAAAATTATTTAGAAAAAAAAACCCGAATTTGTTCCACAAAAGCCACATCGCTGCAAAACAAATTTAACATTTTGCACAGGGAGTTGCATCGCATCAGGAGTATCATAAAAGGGGGCGTCGCCAACACAATTCCAGCACATGTTCCACCTTTCTTAATGAATCACAACCCCATGCGGCCAGCAAATAAGTATTTTTACACGGACATTCTCGATCCGTGGTAATTTTCAATTTTTCTTTATTTTTCAAAACTACAAAAAAATAAGAAAATAAAGTTTTCCAATTTTTTTAAATTTTGCCATACTACGTGCCTCTCTCGCTGCGGCTAAACATGTAACATCAGAAACCCGCAACCAAATACTCCAAAATACCAGTATTATCTGGTTGATTTTGGTTTCTATTGCTTTTATGAAAATAAACATTACCTTATTTTTAGTATTCTCCTTCTCATAATGCTGTTTCAATTAGAGAACAATCGAAGATTTCTCTTCGACCCGCTACCCTCTGCGCATGTATCAGCGCAGCCTCCTTTGTATAAAAGCCTTAGCGGAGCGTACCGTCTCATGTTATCGACCACAATTGTGCCCAGATGGCGACAAGAGGGGAGGAGGGTGGGAAGAAGGTAATGTATATTTTCATAAAAGCAATAGAAACCAAAATCAATAAGGTAATACTAGTATTTTGGAGTTTCTAGTTGCTACGAAAATATCATTACCTTATTTTTAGCATTCCACAGACCTCGTCAAAGGCGGCGGGTGCCATCTTGACTAGGCCCCCTAGGGTGGCGGTCGGACCCATAAGAATATGACAAAAGCCAGCAGGGGGATTATACCATGCGGCGGGCGGCAATGAATGGCCCCAGACGGTATAGTCCGTCGGCGTGATGCGACATATCACGCAAGTAGTGTGAGGAGAAGACGGACGGGTGACTCCATGATGCAGCTTCCATGATTTCGGAGACCGGGATGTTGCTATGTAGGGCCCAGGATGTGGAAATGGCTCGGAGTTAGTGAGCTCCCACACGGATACCCCGATCCGTGTAGCTGATGTCGAGGGCTTGGACAATGACAGTTTTGATCCAGGTAGCAATCATTCTGGAGGACGTTTCACCGGACCTGGCCGTGAAGGGAATGAATAGTTGAGTGCGATTCCGGCAGTTCGGCTTGGATGCCTATAGATAAAACTGAAGGAATCGAACTGAACAAAGAGCACGTTCCTGATCGTCACCAAGAATGTTGGTGAGGGCCGGAATTATGAAGGGTTTGAAACGTTCCGAGGGCTTCTGAGTCTTTACACGAAAGGAGGCTCGTGGAGTAAGAGTGACACCGGAATTGTTGTCTAGGAAGAAACAATATTATTGGAAGCGGTGGCTGAAAGAGCATGTCGTTCACTGCAGCGGAGACAGGCTCCCATAGCGATGAGAAACACTGTCTTGAGGGTCAGACGGCTAAGAGAACAAGAGGAGAGAAGTTCGTAGGGAGACTGTAGAAGAGCGTTGAGGAAGATGGAGAGATTCCAGTCTGGGAAGGTCTTGCGAAACCGTGGTCAATCAATCATTAAAGACCGGATCATGGAAGTGATGAGGAAAATAACAACGAGGTGAAAACAGCCGGCAGCTTAGAAGACAACGTTGAGGACACCATTCTAGCATCGGTATACTAGAATGGTGGAACCACGTAGATCGTCGTCGAAGAGGAAGTCTAGGAATCGGAGAAACTCGGGAACAGAGAGACTGACTGGATTAACTTGTCACGTAGAACACCAATGAAACCATCAACGCCAGAGACTGTTGTAGATTTTAGAGGTGGATGCCCGGACTGCCCGGGAAGCGATGCATAGGGCCTGGACTGAAGAAACTCCTGACTTTTCGAAAAGTCGGATGATAATAGCCACCCGTGTAGCCGCAGGGACTGTGGTCGTTGATGTCGAAGTGTCCCGTTGTGTTGAGTCAGTTGATCTGGAGACAGAAGAAGGGATCGAGGGGAATCTATAAGGAGATCGAGGAGTAATGGGAATCAAGCTGCTGTAGGCTAATCTGGTGCTATGAGGAGGAATCGACCCGAGGTGTTGGTGATTTTCCGTAAGACCAATGGCAGTAGTTTCGGAGGAGGGAACAGGTATTCAAAGAGGTGGTTCCAATCCAATGTTAGAGCATCGGTTGCTCAAGCCCGTGGATCGGGAATTGGGCAGACGAATAGGGGAAGTGTGGCATTCCACCTCGTTGACGCCAGAGATAGAATAAGGCATTGCAGATCGTGAAGTGAAGAGTCCATTCGCCGGTGGGTGGTGATCGATGAGAAAGAGCGTCGGCTATGACATTGCGATTCCCTGGAAAGTGCAGAGGAAGCAGACGGGTTTGAAGAGATATGCTGAGATGAAAGATTTCGAATGTTAACTCGTGAAGAAATCGAGAACGCGTCCCTCCTACGCGTCGTGAGTGACCGCGGTTGTGTTGTCGATGTGGACTTGGACGATCTTCTTTGCGACTAGGTGTTGGAAGTGAAGGAGACTGTGAAGCACGGCGCGGAGTTCGAGCAGGTTGATTTGATCGGAATACGTCGATTCCCAAACTCCTGACGCCGTCATGTTGTCAATGTGTGCGCCCCAGCCGTGACTGGACGCATCGGTGAACAAGTGGAGATCCGGAATCAGTTCGTGGAGCGGCACGGAATTTGTTAGATTGGTGACGTCCATCCACCATGCCAGAGTTGAGAACGGGAAACACGAGCTGAGGAATCGAGGGGGTTGAGTGAGTCCAATGGCGAGGTTTCCCCATTCGTCTGATCGTAAGTAATGAAGCGTCTGGGCCATCCACCAGCCGTAGGGAACCAGGTCGGCAAAAGAATCGATGGAACCGATGACAGAATCCAGGTCGTGGAGCGAGTAGCGAGGCACACGAAGAAAGCCCCGAGTGTTGGTCTGGAAGCTGGAAACGTGGTCCAGGGATGGCATTACTGAGCCTCGGCAGAGATCGAAGAACACTCCCAGAAATGTGAAAATTTTGACGGGGAGCAGCCGAGACTTTGTGAGGTTGATGCCCCATCCTAGTGACGTTAAAAGAGACATGGCGGTGTATAGGTTGCGAAGAAGAACGGCTCGATTCTGTTCCAGTAGCAACCAGTCATCTAGGAAGGCATGTATTCGAATGCCATGCTGGTGAAGATGGTCGAGAACTGGGTGGAGGATGAGCGTGAATACTCGCGGGGCTGCGTTTAGGCCGAACAGTAAGCACAGGAACTCGTAAACGGCACCACCATGAAGGAAGCGAAAAAGGTGTCAAACGGAAGCGTGGAGAGGAACGTGGAGATAGGCATCCGCAAGGTTGAAGGAGATTGTCCAATTGTTTACACAACAGAGGCACGGATCGATTCTGTCGTTTCCACTTGAAAGTGCAAGTTGTCGAATACTGATTGCGAAGTCTGAGGTTGAAGATAAGGCGGGAGCCTCCCGTCTTTTTGGGACAAAGGAAAATACTGCTGTAGAATTCCGGTGGAATCGACGCTGGGACGATTCGTACTGCATGCTTGGAAAGTGGGTCTTGTATTTCGATGGAGAGGTTGGCGGATGAAGGGGATTCTAGATTCCACAGAGGCGGTCCTATTGGTGGGGAGCGATGGAATTTGGGTAGGATCCGTTGGCCATAATAGAGAGAACTACCAGATCGGTAGTAATCGATTTCCAGTTTTTTGTGAAGAACTGTAATCGGCCTTCCACAGGATGTGGGAAGGGTGCAATGTCAATACTTGGGGCGACCACGGTTCCGCGGTCCAGGTGAAGCGTGTCGCCGGCGCATAGCAGTAGTGGCTGTCCTACCAGGGGATCGGCGGCGTCCCCGGGTCTGGTTCGTGGAATGAAAGGGCGATGCAGACTTGGGCAAAGAGGCAGGATGTGGATCGGTTGGTTTTGAACTACAAAATTCGTCTTTAGTGGTTCCGAGTTGCGAATCTTTTGAAGAACGGAGTCTGTGCCTACTGTGCCTGGAGTGAAAGGGTCAAGGCTTACAGTAAAAATCTAAATGAGGTGCAAGTTTCGGAATCAAGCCCCGAAGAGAGTATCGGATTCATGAATCAGGAGGTTGCGGAGTGTAGAAGGAGTGGAATCGTGAAGGCTGGGAGAAGTGTTGAGGGCAATTTCACGTAGTAGAATCGTGGAGTTGAATAGAGCTCTATTGAACCAGTTCATCGAGTGGTAGGCAGCGAAACATGCTTTGCAGAATACTTAATTGATGAGGAACACTAGTTGTTTAGTATCAGCCGGCGGTGGATCCATGTTTTAATGTTCGTGTAGGGCTTTTGCGGCCGTGTTCAAGACATCGGCTTGAGAGGCGGCTCGTAGACCTAGGAATAAAAGACGATCGTTGTCGCGAAGCATGAACACAGGAACCGATGCACGTCTTGGAAGAAATAATGAGGAACCGAAATCTATCTTGGTTTCCGCTGTGAGGAACTCTGATCGAGGGTAGGTATCAAAGTTGCGTGGATTAGTGGTGCCTTCCCCCAAAGGACGGAAGAAGGATGCTTCTTTCCCGGGCATGGGAGGCGGAGTGTCGATGTCTAGTTCCAAGGGAAACCGTTGTCCAGAAATAATCCACTAGTTCGAAGCAGAGTGGTGAGCAATGTGGTGGATTGGCCCAAAAGAGGTGGCTGATGAGGAGGCTGATCACGTAGGCCAAACCCGAGACCTGTGGAGAGGCCGCGGTTCTTGCAGAAGTGACCGGAATCAGGAGAAGGCTTGTACAGCAAACAATCTGGAATAATAGCTTCCACAGTCTTTAACAAATCTAGAAGGGGGATGTCAGTAGGATCCGGTTTTCCCTGGAAAACCAGGATCTGGGTTGTCGTAGCTACAGGAGTGGTCAGCATGATGTGAGGATCGATTACCTTCCTCGTCAGACGAGTGATAGCTCGGAGGCAGAAGTGCAGGTTGACTAGGTTGAGGAACCGGTGGAACCGTGATGGGAATCAAGTTCGGTTCGCGAGAAGGACCAGGGACGGGTTCCCCGAGCCTGAGACGCTTGGAGGCATATGCAACCCAGGAGCTCGTGTAGGCAGAAGGAGCCGGCGGGTCGGAGGAAGACTTGCGCTTGAAAATCATTAAGGCAGAATCCATGAGAGAATGAACTTGTTCCCGCAAAAGTTGAGTTGTGGAAACGGCTCGGGAAGGAACAGATCGTTGAGAGAACCGTGAGATAGATCCAAAGGGCGTGAAAGCGGTGAGGCTGATTCCTTAGCCGCAAGTTTACGAGCCTTTGCTTGAAGTTTCAACTTGGAGTAAAGATCTTTCACTCGTTGCAGTTCAAGGGAGAGGGACCTGGATCCCGATTCTCGAGCAACTTGTCTGCATGGAATCGGCAAAGTGGTGGTAGTACCGCAAGGATCGTGGAGTCAGAGGGATGAGCCAGAGTGGCAGAATGAATCGGACTCTCGTTGGAATCAAGTAGCACAACACTGCCCCCCGGATCGAGAGAGTCGAGGATCGGCGCAGGTGAAGTGGGAGCAGAGTGAACCAGTGGTTCCCGAGGCGCGCCCTTAGCACGAGGCATGGTAACCAGGAATCGGTGGTAATCAGGAATCAAGAGTAATCAGGAATCAAGTCGACTAAAACAGCACAACCTTTTTGCTTGGTGGTTAGAGAACAAAGATGAGACGGTTCGCTCCGCTTAGGCTTTTATATGAAGGAGGCTGCGCAGATACATGCGCAGAGGGTAGTGGGCCAGAGAGAAATCTTCGATTGTTCTCTAATTGAAACAGCATTATGAGAAGGTGAATGCTAAAAATAAGGTAATGGATATTCCGATAGCAACTAGATATGTGTCCGGCCACCCAAAACCTGACCAGCCAAAAAAGTGATCTGGCTTCTGCCTGAGATCCGTACAGATGCTTCGGATCTGGAATGGCCATGTAAAAAAAAAAACTATTAGTATGCGGCCAGTTGTCGAGCGAGTGACAGTTTTTACTTTTGCAGAAAACTTTACTTTAAAAATTACACTGCATACGTTTTTTTTACCTCATGAAAACAGTTAGTTGTGCTGCGATTTATTCTAGCATGTGTCAGTTTGCAAGCAGTAGCGTTTAAACCAATTTGAAGCGAGAGAAGGTGTTGTTTCTCACGTCAAGGCCAACTGAGGTAGAAATTGGGCTTCTTCCCTTCCAGCCAGTTACATGCCTGTTTCTGCACGTGAAGCCTGAGAACTTAATGCCCCTTAGTGTTATTTTGGTAAATAAAATTTTGGCAATGTTATATCAACTGGCCTGGCTCCCGGAAGCGAAATCTACAGCTTCTCTCCCAGACGGCCTTGTGACTGGCGGGATAATACAAAACGAGAGTTCAGTACCTTCCTAAAGCACTGAACAGAGCGAACAGAACGCACCACTGTTAGAGACAGTTTGGCTCCAAACTTGACGTCGCGCGTGCGCAGTGATGTTGCGTCAGACGTTGAGTACCTTCCTAAACTACAACGCAGCTGAACACGCTCAGCAGTGTATGCGATACGTCATACCGTTGACATTGACAGAATAAAAGCACTAAAAGTAGTTAACGTTTTAAAAAGCCAGCAAGTGCACATGTATACAGTAAAATGCGACGTTTCGGGATTTATCATCCCGTTGTCAAGCAAAAAATATATTTTATAGCATAAGCTACAAGTCAACAAGATACACTTAAATGGTTTCCCATTCGAAGGAAAACAAGCCAGAGCAGTAAAAGATAAAAAATAAAAAGTTAAAAAGATAAAAGTGAAGCCCAGTCAGCGCAAAGCTGAACTGGGAGGACCTCTCCCTAACGAAGCAGGGAAGAAGTGATTTGTAGAGCGGAGGTGGCGGCTATTTATGTGGGATGGCCCTGGTGGGAGAAATTTGCGATTCCAAATTTGTGAAGGATTGGTATATATTCCGAAAACTGTTTATTATTAGGCATCAAATGATTATGGACTGGTGGTCGTTGTGTTAGGATGCAAAGTGTTTCTAAGTTAAGACGTGCACGAAAATTATTTTCTTGAAAAATGACTTGCGTATTTTGAAGATCTGGGGTGTGCCCTGTCTTTATCTGGTGCTGAACAAGAGAGTTGGTTTTATCTTTGTATTTAAGGTTGGATTTGTGCGATGAAATCCTTTTATTAAGTTCCTGTTTCGTGGTTCCTATGTAGCTAGCTGTGCATGTTGGTTCGCCACACGGGATTTGATAGATGACATTTTTTTGTTTAGTTTTATCGTTTTGCTCGACTGTAATGTTTGGCATAGTTAGATTTTTTAAATTTCGTGCTGCAGTGGAGACGAGAGTCAGATTTTGGGGAGCCAGCAATTTCCTAAGGTTTTCTGTGGCATAGGGGAAGTATGGAAGGCATATAAAATTTGATGGCTTGAGTTTTGGTGGGTTAAGCTTGAGAAGAGCACGGTGATCGATTAGTTTTTCTAGCAAATAGAGAGGGTATCCATTTTCAACAAATTTATGTAGTGTGTAAATTGAAATTCTCGAGCAAGGAGAAATTTATTGGTGGTGTGGTCAAAGATGCGTTGACTGGGCTTCACTTTTATCTTTTTTAACTTTTTATTTTTTATCTTTTACTGCTCTGGCTTGCTTTTCTTTAGAATGGGAAACCATTTAAGTGTATCTTGTTGACTTGTAGCTTATGCTATAAAATATATTTTTTGCTTGACAACGGGATGATAAATCCCGAAACGTCGCATTTTACTGTATACATGTGCACTTGCTGGCTTTTTAAAACGTTAAATACGTCATACCTTCACCGTGACCAGACCTGACTAATGGATTTGGCCAGGATTGGCTAACAGATGTGACCAGGCGAGAGCAATGCCAAATTCTGAACCATCTCAGGGAGGTGGTTTGCTGGGATAGAGATTCGAGCATGCGCGAGGTAACAGTTTTGCCGGAAACAGATTCATCGCTGACGATGTTGACGTCGATCAAACCGCATCAATCCGGATATTAGCAGGGAATGAGCCAAACTGTCACCAACAGTGGTGCGATTGGTTCGCTCTGTTTGGTCGTTTAGGAAGGTACCGAATCATAGACGCTGCTTCGTCCTACGGAAGTATACACATTTATAAGCTCTTGTGTTTCAAGTGCTTCAGATTTTAAGCATCGCTAACCAGTGACGAATGTTTACTCACCGAACCATGGTAGGAACCAGGTGTTCCCCACAATCGGAAAGGAGGGGGGACCGGGGATATCTTCAAAGGGGCGGACAGGTGATGAGGACGATCTACACCTGGACAGCACGCGCTGACCGTCTGGCAATATTAGCACCGACCCGCGTCGTATCAGCATCTGTAAACAAAAGTTTATAAAACCAACTTCTCTCACAGAAGTGATGAACTTTTGTAAGCAACGACGGCGTTTACAACATTTTTTTAAGGGTAATTTGGACAGTTTACAGTCTTGTCTATTCCAATTAGTGATCTGTTATTAAAAACACTCCCAAATACAAAAAGGAAAACAGAAATCAGTCGTGCTCAGCATTTTACAACAGTTTAAGGCCACTAAAACGTAAAGTTAATTAAGTGGTTCTTAAAAGCCCACGCATAGTTTTTTTTTTCTTAGCCCACGAAATGTTGATTTAAGCCATAGTCTAAAAAACCGTCCAATCAAGCGTCAACGCTTTCACCAAACACTTCTTGGATCCGATGGCCATATCAGCCTGAGCGCCATTCACATGATTTTCGAAACCAAAATAACTTGGGCCGCTAACAAAACAACTTTGGTAAGAGCCGTTGAGAGGCGTGGCTTAAAACCAGGACCTATAGAAAAATTTTTATTCAATCTGCAACATTTCCATTCGGAACGTGGTTATTGATACATACAACATATTTATTGTGCTCACAACTAAATTAGCCGTTTGTTTTTTTAATTAGTTTGGGAGGGGAAAAAACAAAACATCGCCCGCTTCTGAAAAGTGGCTAATCAATCGAGAATCCTTTTTATTTATATTACCACTCCGGAGAACGACTTGCGGTAATTAATTGTAAGCAGTCTATGAAAGAATCCGAACTTTCTGGTGCTGCGTCAACGATTTTTAAATATATAAATACATTAAAAAAATAATAATTAGAAATAAGACATAAGGCACAAAATTAAACAAAATTTTGAAAATTAGATTAAAAATTACTAAATATAAAATAAAATGTAATAACAAAATAAATAAAATAAAATAAACATGAAAATAGCTCATTCACCATATGGGAACCCATTCGACAAGAAGGAAGAAATCCTACAACCAACCCTAACCCCAAAATCTGCACATTAACAAAAATTCCATTCTATGACCAAAAGATTTTCCATTCCTCAACCTTACCATACCCCATGTTGCCATCCATGTATTTAGTGCCCATCGTACGATCCAATGCCTTCATCTAACCTTCTCATCCACAGTTCATGCACTCTGTCCAGGAACATGGTGTTATTCCTTGCAACCTCATGCATCGCCAGTGCTATCATTCCCTTGCACAATAGAGCGTATTTATAAAAGAAAGCATTACCTTTTACTTGCAAAAAAGTGAAGCAATTGCTTCGGATTATATTCGTACGAAAAGTGAAGGAAAAGGTTTTGCTTTTACGCTGAAGTGTTTGCCTCAAAGGAATAGGTTTTACTTGTTTCGTATTCATAAAACGTAGTAGTTGCTTCAAACTTGAAGGGATTTGCTTCCAGAAAAATGCATCTAGTCCGGAGCAACTTTTTTGTTAAGAATCTCACTTTTCCCACTTGAACCTTCATTTGTGGTGTTTGTGCTAATTAGTGGTGTATTTGCTATGGGAGCGTTCACAAACCACGTTAACACTTTTGTTTCTAAGCTTTTAGACCCCTCCGCCCCCTTTGTAACACTAGTGCAACACTTGGCATGACCACCCTCACCTGAAAATACGTAATATTTTATACCTCCTCCCCCCTCCCCCTCCACCACCAGTTGTTTTTTTAGGAGTTCGTTTTAATAAGATGTCCTTAGTTCCTATGGGCGCAAAGACCAGTAACTTTGAAAAAGAAAATCAAGTCGTTACCTGAAAAAGCACTGGATTGACATCTGCATTAAAGGGATATACCTCCCAGCACCATTTTTCTCGATCCTCCACATCAAGTACGGCCCCAAAGGTCTATTTCCTTACCGTTATTCTTTCCCTTGCTAAAAATCCTTTTTTAAATGTGGTGTCTAGGAGATTTTCTGTTGAATATAATGGAACTTTATTTACTAACGACCCGTTACTAAATGATGCATTACGCGCGTACAATAATCATGACGTTTCGTCTCTGTGTGTACATCTACTAATTTTCTAATAATTACCATGAGATCTAAAATCTAATAGACTAATGCGGTAAAAATTTAAAATTAATTATTCCAATAGATCGCCGAAGCAAAATTATAAGACACTAGCCTAGAAAGTTATAAATTGTGATTTTAAAATACGAGAATCATTCCGGTTTGTGACGACACAATCAATGGGTTCACGCTGGCTGGACTATTAGGCGCAATGCCAGTTGAGAGAGTAGCTACGTTTTCGTTGCGAGGAACGAAGCTACCGTCTCAGTTGACCTTAGCTGGGGAAAATACGCGGATGTAATCGTCGCGTGGGTGTTGTGAGGCAGGCGGAAGGTTATAACGCAGGCGGTATGTTGCTTTAATGGCTTCCAAAATAATTTTTTCCCTCGGCAGTAATCGAATGAACTTATTCGCTGTTTTATTTCCATGATTTCCTGGTGTGCGTCATCTTCACCTCCATGTTCGTGTACACTTTCACTTACTGACGACATTTCCTCTCTTATTAAGCAATGTTCCACAAATACTTTGCAGTCTACTAGACAAATCTACGCGTCAAAAAAAGGGTTAAGGGTTTAACGAGCGTTAACCACTCCAGGTCATCTGCCCGAAGCCTTAAGGCCCTGTGTCTGCAACAGCCAGATTCCCAGGTGGTCACCCACCCAAATATCAACCCAGCCAGCCCAATGCTGCTTAACTTCGGGGATCTGACGAGAACCGGTGTTTCCAGCACTGCAAGGAACAAATCTTCGCGTCAATTCAGTTTTCAACAATGAAACACTTGAACAAATTTAGGTTTCAACACTAAAACAAATTAAACAACTGAACGCGCACGCATTACGTCCACACTGCTAGAACTGGTTGTAGTAAATCTAAACGCCCACCTTCTGTACCTTTTACTTCTTTCATTTGAAGTACTTATTTGCAAGGAAAAGGCCGAGATTATGAATACCAAATGAAGCAAAACCTTTTACTTCCACATTTTACTTCGAAGCAAATGCTTCATTTTTATAAATACGGGCTAATGTCTTAGGAATGTTCATTTTCCCTAATTTCAAGCGCCTATCCGACCAGCCCTTATATACACCACCCCCCCCCCCCAATCCGTTGCATGGTGTCAACAATAGTGTCCGTGTTTAGTTTCTATGGTTTGAATTTTATGAATTGTTCGACTTATTATAGTATGTTTGGTAGTATTATGTTTGTTGTGGTTATTTGATTACATGGTTATTTATTTATTTGTTTATTTAATTATTTATTTATTTAATGGACTGCGTCGGTTTGTCTTTATCGGTCTTGCGATAATCTAGGTGCATTTAACAATATTTCAGGAAGGGACGGAGTTGGCTTTCCTGCACTACAGCTTGTTGCTTAGCAACCAGTTGGAGCCGAAGTTTGAATGAGGGAGAAGGTGGCAGTTGAGAATGTGCACATGATTGCCTCTTGGGTTGCATGAAAACTTTTGTAATATATATTTCTATATTCTACTGTGTTATTGTGGCTGGGTTTGCATGAGAATGTAGGGTTGTTGCATAGGTTCTGGCAAAATCTGCGTGGTGTCATTTATAAACAACCTGTGCGGAGGCACATATTGTTCCCAGATATTACCAGAAATATTCCAGACCCGTGATCGAGTTTGAACCGAAATTGACCCAATGAGCCGACAGTGAATATCCAATAACTAACTCGTATTTTTTTTTTTTTTTTGGGTGGGGGGGGGACTTAAAAGTGACTCCACGTGTGTACGATTTTTTTTTTAAACACGACATATAATATATGGATCTCAAAACCAGTAGGAAGTCAAAATTCAGTTTGTTTTCGGGCCAGCCATTGTTGACACGGTTATGAACTTTGAGATTCCAGTTCAAAGTACGAATGTAAAAAAATAAACTTGCTTGCCAAAAAAAAAAAAAAACTTATAAAAGGAAGACATATTTTACATCATACTACATACAAAACTTAAAATTGGTTTTGCTTCAAGTGGCTGATTCACGGAAAAAGGCAAACCTGTACGGCAAACAGTTGTCAAACGTTCCGTTTTTGAAACACGGAAGTGCGTGGATTGAGCGAGCAAAGTTGAGCCATATCCACGTAAACTAAACCTTTTCAGTAAGTTTCTCGCTTCCGTCGCAATCTTTCATTTACTCTCGCCTTCGTAGGGGCTTACTTCTGGAGGAGTAGACGAACAAACGTACAAACAAACAAATTGTATGTTTTGAACTACGTAGATGAAATACAGGCGTGCTGAGGAATGTGATGGACTAACTGTGAACAACAATTGCGATTAGTTTGGGTCGAAATAATCACTACATCGATTTTGCGATGTTCTTGGAATCAAAGAAATTACATGAAGCATGGACCGACGCCTATGGAGTGAGCGAAGCGAATGCTGTGGCTAGTGTATTTTTAAGGGTGATGTCGGTTGTCTTGCGACGGTAAGTTACGAACGTTCTCGTACGATCCCTTTGCCCAGATCATTTAGAACGGCGCTGGTTGAACCTGAACCATACGATGGTTGAACGCAGTCCGGAGGGAAGTTCGGGCTCCTCATCGTTTTGTTTACAGCACTCAGCTCAAGGACGAAGAGTGCCGATAGCACGCACACACCCGTCTCGAAGGGCATTCTCCACTACTAGACGTCACAGCTGCAGCTGCACTACACAATCCTACAATTTACTGTAAATTAGTCATCACGTGTCAGCTTACTTACCATTATAACTGCAAGGTACACAATGTCGAAAACACCCAACTTCTAAATTAAAATTAATCCCGCATGTTGGAAGTAGGGGAGAGTTGCAGACTGCGAGCAGACCATGACCTTGACCTCCCCCATTCCCGTCAATGGTATGTTCTGGACGACGACGCGTGCAATGGGTATCTTTCGGTCGACAATATTACGGGTGACGACTGACGACAGGGCATAAGGAGAAACATTGTCATTTATTGCAGGGGCATGTTTATTGGTAAAGATTTTTTTATTTGAGTCGTAACTCGTGTTGAATGATCATTTTAGTGCGTGAACGTCGGGTACGAGTCTGTTGCAAATTAAAGCAGCCAAATCTCTCTGTATAAACGTTTGCTTCCACCCTGGTCGCGAGTGTGTTCTTTATAAAGATAATTGTGCGGTGGGAGGAAAAAAGGGCCAATTTAGCCCCATCATCACAGTTTTTTCTTCGAAGCATTTTTTTTCCAGACGTTTCTTCCCTACCCCACTCGCCTCCCGGATTTTTTCCCCCATGACCTTTCCCCGTTTTCCGTTTTTTCCACATCATCCGTAATTTAAATGAAAAGAAAAGGCCTTGTTACTGGATGACCTTTGGCCATGCAAAAAAAAAAAAAAAAAAACACTCTCCAGGATGACAATAGCTAATGGGTAAGGTTGTAACGACTCTAGCAAAATTGTCCCTCCTTGGTCCCTCTCCATCCCGAGATAGTACATGCAGAAATTTCCCGTGACCAAGTATGGTAACTGAGACAAAATAATGCCGACCTCTCTACTCCCATTACCCAGGGACGTCGCTAGGGGTGTGCCATGACCCCCTCCCCCCGACTCCAACACTCGGGTCACTACCAAACAAAAAAACTATAAAAAAAAATTGCAGGGTAAACTTAACAACAAATGAATAAACTGAGCTTGTTTTTTAAATTTATTTATTTATTTATTTGTGTGGCAACTTTGCAATAATTTATTTTGTGTGTATATGGGGCGTATTTTACAAAAAAATTGGACTGCATTGAAGCTTATGTTACGTTTAAGTTGAATTAAACGGAATAAAAGTGCGTAACGTGGCTGCCTTGAAAAATAGTCACTGGCCCACTCTGTTTCCAGATGTGCCCTCTGCCGGTCCCCCAAACAATTAAGTCCGGACGCCGCCATTGCGAACACCTAGGGCAATTCGCAAGGGAAGCTTCCCCCAAACCCTATCCCAAACGCTTTTCTACAGTTATCAGTTTTGGAGGCCAAGTGTTAAAATAGGATTTTCGTAGAAACAAGATCAAATAAAGAGAATTGCCCGCCGCCACCTGCTAAATTCTGTTTCTACTGCTAAGAACGAAAATATATAATTTACCTGTAAATTTAGCAGTCTTATTCTCGAATGTAAGTTTCCCAGTTGAGATTGATTTGTCTAAATCAAGCCAGCTCCCTAACCCGGAGTGCGCATGCACGCTTCCTTCCTATAAAAGAGCCCGTAGGGTGAAAGTGGTCATCTTTATTCCTCAAGATATGTCAGGTGTTGACTGGAGAGGTGAGGCAGAGTAGGTAGGTAATATATAGTTTCGTACTTAACGATAGGAACAGAATTTAGCCGGTGGCGGCCGGGAATTATCTCTTTCTATTGCCGACGAAACGTATACTACCTGGAAAGTGGAAATTTAGCATTTACGGAAGACCTCATCAAAATTGGAGGTGGACACTACCTGATGGTTACCCTAGGGTTCGTTGCTGGCATCCCCAAAAAGTCAGACTTCGCACTTTATTAAAAACAGGTTAAAACAGTCAATTGAATCGCTTTCCTGATTTGGCGGCCCTGAAAAGGGCCGTTGTGGTGATCGTTGATAGGTGCGCGGAGGGGGTAAAAGGGGAGAAACCGACACTTCTGGCTGCACTGGTAGGTCCCAGACGGTGAAGTTCGTTGGCTTATTTGGGTTATGTCCCTGAAGTAGTGCGATGAGAAGATGGATGCATTCCTCCATGAAGCTGCTTGAAGAATTTCTGCGATGCGGATGCTGTTGTGGAGGAATGCCCTTGCGGTTGAAATGACTCGGATTTCGTGTGCTGTGAACCTGATGTTATGGTCTTTGCAGTTAATGTCATGCTTTGTAGGCATTCAGAATTCAGTTTAAATCCAGTTGCTGATCATTATGGCAGTGGTTTCTTTGAAGATTCTCATCAATGGAATAAAAAGCAAGGTTCGCCCTTGCCGAATTTCACTGCTGTCGGTTCTTTCGCGAAAGGAATGTAATACACAAACCGGGCAGAGGAAACGTTCCAATTCATCACCAGTTATTGTAGAAAGAACAGGAATGATGGTTTAGATGGTTCATTCAGCCTAGCTCTGATGATGGTCTTGGAGTTTACGTAGACAGCCTTAAAGTACTCTGAAAAGCAATCGGCAGGATCAGCAGATAAGGCTTGAATTCCACTGCACTGTAAGCTGGCCACTAGGGTAGTCAAGAAGACTTTTCTTTGTAAGAAAGATGAGATAGCAGTTTATATAGAGCCTCAAACGGTTCCTCGATGAGCGAGTCTAGGACGACGGAGAGGTCCCAATCTGGGGAAGAGTCGCCTCGTCATTGGTCTTTCGATTTCGAATGATTTTATTAGAGTTGAGATACGAAAATTTCCTAAGAGATCAGCATTGCTGGCGGCTTTGAAGACGGAGTTCAGCGCTGAACGATAGACGAGTATTGTAGACCCTTTTAAGCCTTCGTTGAAGAGGTCGGTGTAGAAGATTAAGAGTTCTGGCAAAGGGGGATTGACAGGATTGACTTTTCGTAAGTTACACCAAAGAAACCATTTTTTTCCAATGGCTGTCATAAATTCTGTTGGTTGATTCCCGATTGCTTTGCTTGTGATTCTGACGGCTTGTTGTCCTGCCTCCTTGAGAAGTCTGATGATAGTAGCCACCCACAAAAGTTTAGAGTGCTAGTGTTTGGGTGGAGCTGACTTCTCTTTCGTAGTGCTGGATGGTCTGGGATTTCTGGTAGACTTCTTGGGTTGTCGATTAGAATTGCAGAAGCAGTAAGAACCATGTAGCGACGGCCAGTTTGGAGCTATGAGCAGGAATTAGCCTCGGGTTGATTCTATTTTCAGAACGGCTTGAGGCAGCATTTTGAAGGATGGGAACAGGTAGCTGAATAGGTTCGTACAAGGGAATGACAGAGCGTCCACTACCCACGCCTGGTCGTCCGGGACTGGACTGATGAAGTAGGGAAGGTCAGCTTTTGCCTTGTGGTGAATAGGTCGACCGTTGGGGTCCCCCTTGTGGCGAATAGATATTTGCAAATGGATGTCTCAGGAGCCCATTCTCCTGAGGGTAGCTGGTGACGTACAGATAGCGAGTCTGCAATGACGTTTCGATTCCCTGGATGTATAGAGAGAGAAGCATTGTTTTCAGTTGAATGCAAAGCTTGTAGATTTCGGAAATGACGTGGATTTTTCTGGAACTTGTTCTCCTTTTTGAAGATAGGCTACAGCTGTGGCGTTGTCTACTTGAACAACTTTTCCAGACACTAGGGATTAAAAGTGTTTTAGAGCATTGAGAACAGCTTTTAGTTCGAGAATGTTGATGTGATCTTGCTTTCCTTTACTTCTGGACGTAGGCCTGATACTTTGTGGTCTGCAATGTGTGCTCCCCAGCCATATAATGTAGAGTCTGTTAGGAGGAGGTGAAGGTTGTGAAGTGGAACCGTTTGAGAAATAATGTGGATGTCTTACCACCAGAGAAGGGTTTCAAAGGGGAAGGTTTCGTCTACTGTATGGTTGTTGTCTGTTAGATGTAGCTGCTTTTCCTAAGTGTTGAAGCGTTAATGATGATAAGGTCTGGTCATCTGTTTTCTGCTGGGACAAGACTGGCCATGGAGTCTAGTTTTCTTATGAGGAAGAACTTTGATGATGTTGCCACGTCTTCTATCCTGACATCACTATAGCATACGAGAGGTTGAATGAGACACCTGGAAAGACAAAGTTTTGAGCAGGGACGAGCCTTGATTTTTTTGTTATTTATGCCGAAGCCCAATTGACCGAGTAGATTTGATGTGTACAGGGTGGTCCACAAAAAAACTGACGACCCAACATTTTCTCAATTGACCGAGTAGGTTTGATGTGTACAGGGTGGTCCACAAAAAACCGACGACCCAACTTTTACTAAGTCCAACTTTTCTAGTTAGCACCCTCAAAACGAGGAGAGGACAGAAATCAAATCGAATGAGACGCGAAGATTTTTGTCCTCTCCTGGTTCTGAGGGATGCTAACTAGAAAAGTTGGACTTAGAAAATGTTGGGTCGTCAGTTTTTTGTGGACCGCCCTGTATTGTAGGTTTTTGGTGAGTTGACTTCGGTCTTGTTGTTCTAGGAGCCCGTCGTCTAGGTAGGCGTTTGCTGGAACTTGGAACTGGTGGAGGTGAGCAAGAATCGGTTTGAATAGTAAGGTGAAAATTCTTAGAGCAGCGATGAGGCCAAAAAGGAGTACTTGAAATTCGTAGTAAACTTTTCCGTTGTTCATAAAGCGGAACAGATGACATACCGAATGATGTAAGGGAACGTATAGGTAGGCGCCTTCTAAATCTATTGATATTGTCCGGCCATCGGGTTTTAGTGAGTGACAAATGGATTCTAATGTCTCCATTTTGTAATGAGAATTTTCCTGATGGAACGTTGTCTTGCGATTTTCGACGGTTATTAAAAAAGGTACCCACTGACAGGGCAAAGAAAAGCACATATGCAAAGAAACACCCTTTAATTTTTGGCTAATTAAAATCTCTTCAGGCCTTGATCATCTACAAAAAAAACAACAACATTGCCTCAAGTCAACCACCAACCATTAAAACGCACCATAGCATAAGAACTCCCTAGATACTTACAATAAAACACAAAAAAAGGCCCAAATTTGAGAGCTGAAAACTCCCTCGTCAAACAAACACACGCCATCTTGAACAATGAAGTCACTGGTCAACAAAAACACGCAATTTACAACAAATTTACCGAGAGAGAACAAAACAACTTGTGCCATTTTTCCATTTCTGGAATTTTTTTTATAATATTCATAGCCCGTTGTTTGTTCACGGTGATAGTATACGCCTGTAAGGCTCTACAAATTTTTTCAGTTCGCTCAAAAAACACGATTTGGGTGTTGCTAACATCCATTTCGTGCTCCATTGATGTGGAATGTTTCACCACTGCAAGACACAGTTTGTTCGTAGCTAGTGCCTTTCCATGGTCACACTTGCAGACACCAAGTGGTCTTCGACACTGACCAACATAAATGTAAAAGAGCAATGTTCTCTCCAAGTAAATTTGTTTTTGTTAATCGGTGACGTCTTTGTTTAAGATGGCACGTGTTTGTTCGACGAGGGAGTTTTCCGCTCTCGAATTTGTGCCGTTTTTTGCGTGTTATTGTAAGTATCCAGCGAGTTCTTATGCTGTGGTGCGTTTCAATGGTTGGTGGTTGACTTGAGGCGATGTTGTTCTTTTTTTGTAGGTGACCAAGACCAGAAGTGATTTTAATTGGCCGAAAATTAAAGGTGTTTCTTTGCATATGTGCTTGCGATTCTTTGCCCTGTCAGTGAGAATTTTCCATCAGCTTGTTTAGATGTTTCAAGTTGAAGATGAGTCATTTTCCTCCTGACTTCTTTCAGCATAGAAATATTGAGCTGTAAAAGACCGATCGTAGAGGATCCTTGCTTTCTGCGATGGTTTCTTTTAAACGAAGGTCTTCAACTTCGAATTACAGCTGATCGGACTTCCGGGACAAAATCCGGGGGGAGGGGGAATCAATGTGGGATGGCTTGTGAAAGTTGGACGAAAAACTTGGCTGATGATGGAAAGAATTAAGGGGTTTGAAGTGATGGTTTGCCAAGCCGGAAGGAAAACGCTAAGAAATTAGGCGCCGCGTTGAGGCCGAAAGAGAAGCATTGGAATTCATAGTCCTTGCTGTCAAACATGAAGTGAAAGAGGTGGTGAACTGATGCATGCAGTGGAACGTGGCGGTTTATGTATTCCAAGTTTATTGAAATTGTCTAGTTGCCTGGCATTAAGGATTGAGAAATGGTGTCTAGAGTTTCCATTTTGAAGTGGCAATTTTCCATCTTTTGATATAGAGGTTATGTTGAAAATTAGTCTTTCGCCC
>JAHWFP010173206.1:0-27318 GCA_023313725.1 Lithobius niger
TCAATTTCAACGCCTCCAGTTTAACAGTTCCCTACCCCCTCAACCTCTCTCTCTCTGTCTTTCCCATGGCTCAAAAGTTATTAGTTCAATTTCGACTGAATGATAAGGAAACGAATGACTTTATAGATTGGTCCCCCACTCGTCTCATCCCCCTCCCCCCCGTTTTCGTGGAAAGAGAACGAATGGTCTATCAGGGTTCGACTGACGCCCAATATTCCTCCCTTCCCCCCCTCCACCACCCCCACCAACGTTGGCCCCTGCGGCCTTGTTCTCTGATGGAAACTAACTCCATTTCGATAAAAGACCATCTCTTTTCAAACTGTAAAACAAGGGGGATCTCCGCTCTAAAGTTGTGATTAAACTCAAACTCGCTTCCATCTTTAGTTCAACGTAACCGTCCTTCGTCATTTGATAGCTTTTAGCTGCTACTGATAGGCGAAGCGTGCAACTTGGGGCAGTTCCGTTTGAGCACGTGCCTGCGATGGATGGATTTCGCGGGGGGGGGGGGGGGGGTATATACGCAAAGTTAAATTTTCTTCACTCCCCCACCCTCGCACTGACGTTTGATGGGTGACTTTTAATGGTGATGTACAGGGATGTTTTAAAAAGGTAAAGTGAAGACCAGTTGCATTAAATGTACCGACTTTCTGTAGGAGAATTAGTAGTTATAATTAGTAGTTATGTGAAAATTGGCTGAAATAAGCGGCTGTAGCCAGTGCCTTTTTTTTTTTCAAAGAAGGGTGCAAGAGTAAAATTTAGGGCCCCAAAAGACAAAACACATTTGGGCCCCCTGCTTTGAATTTAGGGCTTCCTTGCCTCCTGGGCCCGAGTGCCTTGCACCATTTGATCCCCCTTAATTGTTCAGGGTTCAGACAAAACCTGGAAAACCTGGAGAACCTGGAAATCTCAGGGAAAACGAAAATAGAGCCAAAATCTCTGGGAAATTTCAGGGAAAACAAGAAATTTTTTTACAAATCAGGGAAAAGACAGGGAAATTTGAAAAAAAAAGTCTTTGTATCTGATCTGTAAGTTCGATTGAAGTAGCAGATCAGAAATAATATCTTAGGCTAGCATAGCGAATATTTTAATTTGTGCTTTAATATGTTCAAGTATTTTAGATTACTTCAATAAACCAAATCTTATGCTGATACCAATTTCTGTGGTGAAAAGCGTTTAGTCCCATCTGGACTATAGTCTCTAAACAGCTATTTGCCGGGATGTTAGATTATTTTCGAGCAAATATTATGAAACATTAGCTACTGTCTGTTTCTCTAAGTAAACATCTTGTAAACACGTCGAAAATAACCATTGGATGCACCTGGAAAACGTGGAAATGACAGGGAAATTGAGAATTAAAAACATTTTCTGAACCCTCTTGTGGCGCTGGCTGTAGCGACTACCAATTCGCAACCGGTTTTCTGTACACTTCCGACACTCTTGAAAACGTTGAGGCACACACCTTTAACATGCATTGCAACAGCGATCTCTGTTATATGATCTAAGAGTAGTAACCATCACAATTGCCGGTTAAAAATATGGTAGTTTTTAGGCCTAGTTTTATATTTTAGGCGTAGTTGTTAGCTTTTAGGGCTAATTTTTACCCGTCGTTTTAATTTCGTGAGTCGTAGCTAACGGAGAATTGGGTTCGAGAGTAGGCTTAATCATATATGCAACGCGGTGAGGAGACTTCACGTTGCCGTAGCAACGTGATTTAAGGCCTAAATTTCAACCTTTAGGTATAATTTTTTTTACCGTCCTTTTTAATTCCGTAAGGTAGCAGCTAGCTGACGGAGAATTTTGTTCGAGAGTAGGCCTATTCATCGATGCAACACACTGTCTAGACTATTTTAAATGAAGCTAATGTGTGTCGTTGACGAAATCCTATTGTTTTTTATGGTTGCCTATCTTCGTGTAGTCGAAATGCGGCGATCAAAAGTTTTTATTTCATTAAGTTCGAGAAAACGTATTAGCTATGAGGAAACAACGATGTTTTAATTTGCTGTGTTGTTTAACTAATTTTTGGACGCTGAATCTACTGGTGAAAGCCGTTCGTCTCTATCTGGTACCGTTCTGAAGTTGAAAAAGGCGACGGACGGACGGACAAAGACGTTGCAATAGTCTTCTCAGCCGTTTGCGGCTGCACAGAAGACTAAAATGGAGCAAAGGATACAAAAATACACTGGAACTAGTAGTACAGTAAGCCACCGTCAGGCTTTATTTATGCATAAAATTCTCGCTTGCTAGAAGATAAAAGTGAGTCATAGAACATTTAGTTCGTTTTATTAATTTAGGTTTAGGACCATTGGACAGCGGCTCGAAAAAAGGATTAAAATGGCATATTTGAACATTAAAATCGTTCAGAATTTGGTGAGTTAGTGGGAAAAAACGATAACGATATCACCTGATGTAGGCTAATTTTACCAACACAGTTTCAGTTGGGTCACAATAAACTAAAGGGCGCCCGCGCACTGAGCGGCCAGGTCGCGCGACCAGTGGTCGTGGCGGCCAAAAAACACGGCGACGTGCCGCGCGGCCACGTCCGTTTTTCATTGAAAATTCTCTATCACGTGGTGAAAAATGAACCTGGAGCAAGTATGGTCGCCCTGTGGTCGCCTGCACGCCGACCGAAATCCCAGTGTCCGCGGCGACAGGCTGGCCGCTGCAGCCAAGTGCGCGTTGCTACGTACACCGTTAGCATTCTCGTTGGCAGCAGCGACCTGGCCGCGCAGCTTGGCCGCTGTGTACGCGGGTGCCCGCACACCAAAGTCGACAATACGACATTTTGTCGACAACAGGACATTTTGCCAAACCTGTCTCAGTATGCTGCACACGTCTCCAAAACCATAGGAATGAGCTGAGCGCCACACAACGGACACGACGTTGTTGCGAGACGTCTCACGACAACAAAGCGAAGCTCCTCCTAGTTTCGTGTGACGGGGGTCTCTCCACCAGACGCGACGTCTCGCGACTTTCGTCTTGCAACGACGTTTTATCGACTTTGGTTTGCGCCCACCCTAACGCCAGAAAACTAACTCGCCTCCTGTGGTAATTTCTAGGTATATTATCATGGGTAGCTAGCTAGCTAACATTCACCACCTCCTCCATTGCTGCAATGCATGGCAGCAGTGAACACATTCTTAAACTACGAACTGCTCAACGATCGATTACACCAAAAGACTCTACTTTCGTGAAAAGTGACGTCATGCGTCAGTTGTTTTGGAACGAACTTGTTGCATGCATCGATGTGCAAAGTGGCGGCCATTGTCATGAAAGTAGCGAGTTTAGGACTTCTGCTTACCATCATGCTTGCGTCATACCAGCATTGTCAAGGCCGTTGCTAGGCAGTTTCAAGCTAAATGCCGGCTGAGAGATGTGCTTAATTCTTAAAAGTGGAGTGACGTGTTACCTTCTCTTAGCTTAATGGAAACGCTTTGTGTGACCACCACAATTTGTTCATTATGCTTACATAAAAAATTCATAGTGAAAAAATCTGCAGGCCCTCGATCTTTAGTTGATGGATTCAGCGGAAAAAACCGTCTCGAAGAGGCGTTGAGTCCCGTGCTTCTCCAGTACGGTCACGCTTTCGGATGGGTAAATTCACCCCATGTTTAAGAATAACTTTTAGAGCCGCAACAACAGCACTGGGCTGTTCAGTTAGTTTTAGCTTAGATTAGAAAGTTACCTATACATTGCATATTACTTCTTCCGAACCTAATTAAACTTGAAAAGCGCTTGAAGAAATGTTGTAAAGTTAAAGCCTGAAAGTGCACACATATACATCTTAAAACTCCACGTTTCGGGTCAACTCTAGAGCCATTATCAAGAACTAGAGGAAGCCCGTGCTATGCACGGGGCCGGTCATGAATTAAGTTTATGGACACATTTCCCGGGACATTTTCCGGCACTCTTCCCGACGACTTGTTAGATTGATCGACCACTCATGCCTGCCTCCTGTTTGCATGCAGGTAGAATGAGAGCGCGCATTTACAATGCGGGCGCGAGAAGGGGAGAAGTGATTGTTCGGCCCGACGACTTGTCAGATTGAACCATTATTGAGTTGATCGACCACTCATGCCTGCCGCCTGTTTCCATGCAGGTAGAGTGGGAGAGTGCATTTTCAATGCGGGCGCGAGGAGGGGAGAAGTGGTTTTCCTTTTAGCCTTCCTTTTAGCCGGCCTCCGAGATTATTATGAAGCTAGCCAGCAAAATCAAATGACAAAAAAAACCCCATGAGTCACACGTCCTAGCAAGTTCTGCCTTGTGAAGATGGACATTTTACTTGCAACTTGACTCATGGCTTTCTTGTGTATTTGTCGCGAGGTAGCGTTTCCTCTCCAGCCGCCCTCCTCTCTGGCACCCTTTGTCCCCACACGGCGAGCTCCCAAGGAAGACGCGCTACGAGCGCAATCTCCCGTCCGTTAGTTGGGAGCAAATGTAAGTAAAGATTCGTGACAAAGAGAATAAACCGACTCGTTCTTGTGGAAGATGCTTGTCTGAGTTCATCCGTGGCCAGAGATCCCAATCGGGGGGGAGAAAGCCGACATCGTGGCGCCCGAACAGGGACTCGAACCCTGGACCCTTACGGGGCAGAAACCCTACATATTCTTTTTTTGTCATTTGTTTTTACTTGCTTCTCTTAAAAATGGCTCTGAAATAAGCCGAAACGTCGTGTTTTAATGTGGATAATTATGTGTGCAATTTCAGAGCTTTACTTTACAACAATCTCCCAAGCCTACGCAGGAAAAGGCTTATTATTATAAGAGTTAAGATGCCATGTCTCGTTTAACTTTCTAATGTATGGTTTTAGTAAAATTCTCATTGGCAAGTTCTTCACACTGAACCGAATACGATTTTTGTTCAATTTAGAACTTAGCTGTTACTTGGCTTAGAATTAGCCTAAGACGGGACAAAAGGGGATGCAAAAGGCCACATACATATATGTATGTATGTGTGTGTAAGGGGATGGTTATATATAATATGGGAAGTGAAAACCCAACCTGGAGAGAGCGAGAGAGACGGAATGTGGGTAGAAATCAGAGGTCTCGACATGGAGGCAGAAGGTGGGTTGTTTCCCCCCTTCTTCTATAGGACTAATCTCAGGGTTGGCCTGCTTCACTTCCGGTGCAGAGCGTTCGCTTGACTAGCGACTGCGATTGGCTCATGTAAAATTCATGGTCTGTGGCTGGGGGTTGCTGATGAAGGTTGGCTCGCGAGCTTGGCTGCCCATCTTGGTCCGACAGGGCGGCGACAGACCAATCGACAGACCGACTTAAAAGACAGTCTGACCGACAAGAGGAAGACGAGCACACGAGATTTAATTAGGCCAAACCCCCGGCCAAATGGCCTAAGCTGGGGGGAGGGGTGAATGTTAGCCAAAGCAGGAGTTTGAAGCCAAGGAACATCTATTATAGGAGAGTCTCGTAAGGTGGGGGGAGTTGGGTTGCTTGGAACATCACCGTTGTTGCTGTTGTTAGAATGCGGCCCGACGCTGGTCACTCGTGAGCAAACGTTTGCCCTGGATAAAAGAGAAGGGAGTTTCTTGCCGGCCGTGAGATACGTGTGCCGCATCTTGGAGTAGACTAATGCGCAATGGAAGTTGGTGCTCGGGGTGCAGTCTGGGTTATTCGCAGAACTGTCATGGGGTGATATAGTCACTGTAGTTCATTCTCATTGGTTAGATGTTGAGAGGTGTAATATGGTTGCTCCTTCGTACGTATGGGTAATGTCTATTTCCAGGGATGTAGAGAGCCAGTTCATGGGTCAACTGGATCACAGTTTTTGAGCCGGTCAGTAGGTCAGTGTAATTGACCCACTGACCCAATACGACCCAGTGATCCACAAAACATCCAATCTACAATAATAAAGTTTAAAAATGCCAAATGTTCAGCCTATGCGAGGAATTCTAATTTTAAGGCAGCACACAACTACACTTGCGTCTCTGAAACCAATGCTGAAAACCGGTATATATCGGAATTTTACATCTTGTAATTTTAATTAATTTTAGAGTCATGCTCACAGTACGTAATGGTGGCTTAAAGTCAGGCTTATGCTCGATTCGTTGGAGGCACTCAAATTTTCGAAGTCTTTATTTAGATGTTTTGTGTTTTTTTTCCTTACCAAAGAAGCAATGTAAAAATGTAAATTTGTATTATATTTTCTTGCAGCTGTGCCAGGGGTGCCATGCCCCCCTTGCCCCCTCCTTTTACACTAGACATTCACTGTTAAAGCTAGTGCGTGTTCCTCAGGTTTTGACTTTTAGGCCCTTACTCTTAACATTTAAAGTTCAGTTTCTGTTTATCAATATGGATAACAACAGCGCCTACGGTAAACTTCTGTACACATGTAGGGCCCTAATTTTTACCTTGAAAACACTGGGGAAGCCGATGAAACGCAGCAATCTTTTCTTTTTTTTTTTACATGTCTGTCAGGACAAAACGTGCCTCTTTCCCCCATGGATACATTTTGGATTTCCATCCTCGCATTTTTTATTGAAGTCGTTGGAAACCTTTGGTCACGGCAACTCGTCATAAACTTCATAGGAAAATTATATGGCAAAATTACCGTTTATGATTCTTTCATCAGCATTGGATTATATCTGGTTGTGGGTGGTGCTAACTGGTCAGCATACTTCCTTGGAGTTGAGCTTCCTCAAGGCTAGCTTCCTTGAAGTTGAGCTTCGTCAAGGCAAGTTTTTTGGAGTTGAGCTTTCTCAAGGCGAGCTTCTTTGGAATTGCGCTTCCTAGTAGTGATCTTCCTCAAAGCGAGCTTCCTTGGAGTTGAGCTTCCTCAAGGCGAGCTTTTTTGGAGTTGAGCTTCCTCAAGTCAAGGTTACTTGGAGTTGAGCTTCCTCAAGGCTAGCTTCCTTGAAGTTGAGCTTCCTCACGATGAGAATCCTTGTAGTTGAGCTTCCTCAAGGCGAGCTTCCTTTGAGTTTTGCTTCTGTGGAGATGAGCTTCCCCAAGACGAACTTCCTTTTAGTTGAGCTTTCTCAAGGCGAGCTTCCTTGGAGTTAAGCTTCCTCAAGGCGAGCTTCCTCAAGGCAAACTTCCTCAAGGCGAGCTTCCTTGGAGTTCAGCTTCCTCAAGGTGAGCTTCCTTGGAGTTGAGCTTCTTTAAGGTGAGCTCTTGGAGTTCAGCTTTCTCAAGGTGAGCTTCCTCAGCGATGAGCTTCCTCAAAGTGAGCTTCCTTGTAGTTGAGCTTTCTCAAGGTGAGCTTTCTTGGAGTTGAGCTTTCTCAAGGTGAGCTTCCTTAGAGTTAAGCTTCCTCAATGCGAGCTATCTCAAGGCAAACTTCCTCAAGGCGAGCTTCCCCGGAGATGAGCTTCCTCAAAGCGAGCTTCCTTGGAGTTGAGCTTTCTCAAGGCGAGCTTCCTTGGAGTTGCGCTTCTTTAATGCGAGCTTACTTGGAGTTAAGGTTCTTCAAGGCGAGCTTCCTAAGAGTTGAGCTTCCTCAAGGCGAGATACCTTGGAGTCGAGCTTCCTCAGGTGAGCTTCCTTGAAGTTGAGCTTCCTCAAGGCGAGCTTCCTTGGAGTTGAGCTTCCTTTGAGTTGTGCTTCTTTGCAGTTGAGCTTCCTCAAGGCGAGTTTTAGACTATGGGTCTTCGATCGGGGTTCAGAATACAAGCCTAAGCTTAATTCATATCACCCACCAAACCTGTTCAAATTTAGCAGGTCATATTAGAGTCGGACGTAGGCCATATGCCGACTATGCTTTAATGTAAAACTAATTTTAAAAAAAGTTTCTTTTTTGGTTCTGTAAAATCGATGTTCATCGTTTTCTTTATATTATTTCCATCTTTAGGATTAATGATGCTTGACGTTGTTTAACAAAAAGTTTTAAAAGTAGCTTCATTTCAAGTCGTTATTGTGTTCAGATTAAACTTTATTTTTTTTCGTATTTTAATAATCATTTTCCATTTGAATATCGTCATCGGTTAGTGCAATTATTTTTGTGGGAAGATGGCACCTAAAAATTATGCCTCAACCGCTTTTCCTTTTTTTTTTAACGGAAAAAAGTTTGTGAATTACGAAAAAAAAAGCGAAAATGCGAAGCTGTAAGTTCAGATTTCGTCGTGCGCAATAATGAAACCCAGCAGCGCTAACGCACCATACGTTCGCAGAGATTTACGATTTGTGAGGGAGGAAGAGAAATATAAAATTCTCGAAATTGGATTCAGCATTTGTTTGTTAATTATTCAACGGTTTTATGCCTAACCCTTGCTTGCTTCGTCGAAGCGTCCCCATAAATTAGGGGATCGCGTTAGACCAAAAATGAAGCTGTAAATTTCCCACAAACTAAATTAACTCGAGCTTTTCCACACCACATGCCGAAACCTCCAATACATACTATTGGTAGAATTACAGTAGGAGCTGGTCGTCTGCACAGAAGGCAAGAGAACAGAAAAGCATGAAGTTGCATTTTAAAATGTTCAACTTTGAAACGACCACGACGAAATGAGACCAACGAAATTAGGTTTTTTTTTGTTTTTTGTTTTATTATAATTTCTTTGAGCCTTCAGTCAGCCGAAGCAACTTAATGCTTGTATGGCTGAACCGGCTCAATTTGGAACATTAAGAAGAAATATCTGGTAAAGGGAGGTGCCAACCCGGGGATTTGATCCGGGAAACCTCCCATCATCGTAGGGGCCGAAAGATTGTCCATAATTGGCCAGAATAGTTCCCATAGCCGCTGAAGGAGCATGGTAGCCTCTCACGCTACCCTGGCCTGCAGTCCTGGCGGGGACTCTGCCAAGGTCCCCTTTCCAGGGGTTCGACCAGATCCGCAAACCTCCAGCAACCAGGCTGAGCTCTCTCACAACTCAGCCACGATGACCACGATGGTATTTTGGTTGTGTCGTAACTTTCAATAAAATAAAAATTTTAATGGCAACATTCTGTCCACTTGACCTCCACACAATGGTCAATTTTGTTGTTTTTGTTATTACTCTTTGCCTTTACTTAGATATCAAACGGATGAATCAGTTTTAAATTTTTATTGTTTAAACTGTAGCTATCATAGTGTTTCATTCGAAAGTCAATTTCGTATAATATGAGTAAATTAGAAAACAGTCATCACGTGGCGACTGAATCAAATTCTGGTTCAAAACAAGCATTGTTTTGTTCTGCATCCAAAAAAAAAAACTAGGCTGACTACTAAGAACAGTTTAATACTAATATATAATAGCTGTTGGAAACTGAATTTCGAGTATTTGGTGTAGGATCGAATCTAAAAATAAGGATTCTCTCAAAGGCTTTTTGTTTGTATAGGATAGTACTAAGAACATTGTGTAAGCCCTTTATTAAAAAAAAAAATTACATGCTGAGACCATTGATAACCTGGCTGTTTCCATTCCATTTTCGGTTTAGACGTTACCAAAAAAAAAAATAAAAGAAACGTTTTTGCGAGCTACTTACCAAAATGGCGGGCTAAAGCTCACGTGAAATATTTACGTAGTTCTTATACGTTAAAACTGAAGTTTTTTAATAAAATGTTTACCAACATTACGTACTCAGTGTACGGTGGGAACGAATCACCGTGCTTTCAAATCAGCGACCCACTGGCAAGGGTCGCGGGCGGGCGGGGGGAGGTAATCTTGAAAAAAAATTATTTCTAATGGTTTCGTAAAGAAACTTCAGTTGCTCAAAACAACGTCAATATATTCTGAACTAAAAACTGTTTAGTTGGAAAGTAAATAAATGAGAAGTAAAAAAAAAAAACAGCTGAAATCACGATCACCATTTCGTGATCTGCGTCCCTAAACGAGACATATGACGTATTACATACTATGTATTATAACATCAAGGAGCCCCACGCACCCCTATCTTCTCATATAAAGTCCTACACTACGATGATTGAGAACATTGTGTATCAATTGGTATGTTAAATATTTTTTAAATTTTTAAAGTTTTAGGCCTTGACCATGCCAGAATGGTTTGTTTTTATTGACTGGGTGACTCTACAGATACTGCCATGTATTTTTAAAATGTTTTAGTGTTTATTTTTACCTGAAGATGGGAGGTTGTCCTCCCGAAACGTAGTGTGGTTTTAATTGTGCATGGAACTGGCTGTCACTTAACTTCTATCTGCTAAAAGTGCTGAAACTTCTCAATCTTATCTACACTACGATGAACGTTTCTTTATGTGTGACTTACGTAAGCTTTCGTGACGACTGCTAATGTTAAAGTAGGAACTTGAAGCATACATGTATATCGCAAAAGGGAACTAACGTCCGTGTCGACTGCTAAGGTTATCTCGGGACGGAGATGGACAATTTTGCTAGAAAAATCTTGTCTCAGTCTCGACTAAAAAAAAATATCACGTATCTTCTCGGCTCTCCTCGACTCTTTTTTGTTTTTTTTTTCCCCTTGCAATGTTGCCATGAAAGACTGGAATGGCCGCCACAAATTATAAGCTCTAGTTTCGTTTAAAAGTCAAAGAAGAATTCGTACGAATTAACAAATGATTTTCAGAAAATTGAAGCAAAAGTAACTGCTTCAGTTAGGAGTTGGTGCTATTAAGCCATTTTTAGGGATGTTGGTGAAAATATAAATCGAAGTGTTGCAAAAAAATAATTTTAATATTCGATTTTTACCGTAATAGCACTGCATCTGCGTCTCTTGTTATTTGAGTAGCTTAGGCACTTTTTTTTTGGGGGGGGGGGGGGGTGGGCGGGGGGAGAATAGAAGAAATGTAAGTAAGACATTTGTAAAATGTCGCCTTTGTCTCTCCAAAACCGTGAAATAAATACGGAGATAAAGTCGAGAAAATTGAATTGTTTTCTCGCCTCGATCTCACTTTAAATCATCTCGACTTCAACTCCGGACTGTCCCGACCGTGTCTCGTCGAGTAAAAGTCGATTTTCTCGTCTCGACAGCAACACAATACACCATACTGAAGGGTTGTTTGTGCCAATAGGTATGTGTCTAGTTTTCGGCACACTTCTCTACTAAATATTATGCGTATACTACATGTTTTTAATTTTTAATTTTATTTTAAATAGCTTACAGCAAAACAGGGTTCCCACCGATCTGGAAAACCTGGAAAACTCAGGGAATTTAAACTACCTTTCAAACTCAGGGAGAACTCGGGGAATTCTCTAATTTTTTACAAAAAAATACCTAGAAAACTCAGGGAAAAAATTAAGATTTTAAATTATGTATTTCCCATCTAAAAGCTTCAGCCTTTTTAACACAAAACTGGTAAAATCTGTGAAAAAATCCTTCCTAAAATTACGGTAAATAACCTGGAAAAGGACTTCATCTACTCTGGAAACCCTGGATAACTTAGGGAAATTGATTTCAGTATTTTGGTAGGAATCCTATAAAAGAATTATCTACCCCAAACAAAACTTGTTCAGGATTCCCGCCAAGCTTTTCGGCCGTGCGAAGTCGTGATATCAGACGCCAAGCTCTTTCGCCAAACTAATCATCCCACCGAGTTGTAAGGAAGGATTAGTTGGAAGGTTAAATGAAATATATGAAAATTGCTTACTGCTTAATTTTCAATTATTTCATAAACGTTTGAAGTCTTAGTCGGTGGGATTAGTTTAGCGAAAGAGCTTGGCGTTTGATATCACGATTTCTCACTGCCGAAATGCTTGGCGAGATTCCTTAACAAGTTCTGCTTAATTGGGGTAGATAACAGATATTTTTGGTCGAAATTAATGAAATCCATTTTTTCCCTTATCAATTATGAGTTTTTTTTTTTTTTTGTTGGTTGGCTTTCGTTACATTTTGAGGATAGGAGTCACCTTTTTTCGGATGATAAGTATTTCTTATTTATACTGCAGTATCTCCTAGCAAACGCACGGATTTATTTAATGTTCAGTTTGGCATTGTTGCATAATAACAATGGCTAAAACAATGTAAATCAATCAATGTGGTCGTTTGGAGATCCCTAACCCCTGAACCACTTGACCAATTGAAGAGGCCTTATGAAAAGGGCACATCTCCAGCCTGTAAAATGAGCTAAGAACCAGCATTATTCACCGCATGGAAGAATTTATTTTCATGATGCATGAAATGGCGTTAGTAGTAGTTAGTAATTAGTTAATTAGGCAAATATCAACGCTATTCACGTCGTTTTTTCAATAAGAAAACGTTAAGCTGTGTCACTAACAGCGACTTTTTTATGTTGTCAGGCGACCAAAGTCTCCCGATCAAACAAGTTTCATCCTTTTCTGTCACATTGTATTTATCCGCAGATGTTCAGCAAAACTACCTTAATTTTAAAGACACAACGTGTCTATAGTGGTCGCCATGCTCAATTGCTCATATATATATATTATCTGGATAGGTGTTGTCGTTTATCATCTTGGCGGGCGACACACTAGCGTGTGTCTTGATATCTTTTACTTTTT
Source organism: Lithobius niger (assembly GCA_023313725.1). Taxonomy (NCBI): domain Eukaryota; kingdom Metazoa; phylum Arthropoda; class Chilopoda; order Lithobiomorpha; family Lithobiidae; genus Lithobius; species Lithobius niger. The sequence goes on from JAHWFP010173206.1 coordinate 12,359, forward strand.
ACGTCTGTTTCAAAAACATGCCAAGTAATTAGTTACAGCATTCTATTTTTTATTTAATTCTTTATTTACTGCAAAATAAAAGCATGGATTTCTTTTGAAACTGCATTATTTTAATGCTAACTGCTCATCTCCCTCGACAGAGATAGGTTATTATAATTCGTGATCCCAGGATTCTTCAGGTTCTTAAAAAAAAAAACGTGAGATTAAATTTTTATCTTTTTTTTTTTTCCCTTTTTCCCTCTTGACAATTCGGCGGAATTAAAGCGAAAGCCAACCTCGTCCGATTGTATGTTTTAAAATTAAATGTTCACAGAACAAAGAAATGCATATTAATGCGAGCAGGTATGTTTGAATTTCATCTAAAAATGCAGATGATGGCGCGTACCGTGAAACATCATTCCGATTCGGTAGGGGGGGAGAAAAAAATAATTAAATTTTGTGTTCTGCCGTTGCTAAGGCTAGCAGCTCGAACGGCGTAGTGGCTCCCTAGCTCAGTGAACCTAATTAGCTAATCTCAAATCGCAATCTTGTAAGTATCACCCTGGAGAAGTGCCTATGTATTGCCGTGCTAGGTTAGTTTAGTTATGTCGAATCCTATTTCTTGTTTTAGGTTTGCATTTGGTGTGGGAAGGGGATGTTGGGCGCGAATTAATGCTGTAAGGACTGGTGTTAAAATATGCTAACTATTGATGGTTCAGACTCCCTAGCTCTCTGCCGACGAGAATGCCACGAATGCGCCTAGTAGATGCTGACATCTGGCGGCGGAACTGTGAAGCGAACACAACAAGCCGCGCGTTTGTGTTAGCCGCCAAGGTCCGGAGAGAGTTTGATTTTGGCGGTCGAAGTAGAATTTGGGAACTGTGGACCATATTTTAAAGGAGAGTTTCAGCAATTTTCACTTGTAAATCTTAATTCTGGGACCGCTTTCGATCAAAACGATGCACAACTTTTTTGCATTCGTTTTTTTTTTTGCAATCGTTGATGCAAAACAAAATGATTGCAATCCACTGCAACACCTACTTTTTTGTTTTTTTCAATTAAACCACTATTAAATAACGATACAATTCTTCCGCCTCTCAAGTCAAGACTAATAAATAAATGTTTTTTGTGTGTAGTAGTGCTGTAAATATTTATATTTATTTAATATTTATAAGTGCACTGGCAAGAGAAATCCATGCTTTTTGTTTTGCCGTAAATAAAGAATTAAAGAATTATAATTTGTAAAATTATAAATATTTATAATTTTTTCGGGCGGGGGAAGGGCCCCCAGCATCAAATGCTAGGGGCCGTTCCCCCGCCAAAACAATTTACGCACGCCACTTTTATTCCGATTTATAAATATTTTCTCAGTAGTAATATCACGAGAGCGAAATTTTTTATCGATAAATTTTCTCAATCACGAGTTGCATTCCGAAGCTGCATACCGAGCGCTTGCGCGAGGTGTTTTTATCAGATTGGGAATGTAACCAGTGGTTGAGAAAATTTATCGATACTTAAACTACGCTCGAGTTGTATTTGAAACAAGAATATACCGTCTCCTTTAAACATCACTTCAACTTGTATAATATGGCAGTGGCTTCTTGTTTGAATGCAAAATTCCTGTATGCACGAAATGATGAAAGTGTACAAATTGTTGCCAGATGCAGTTACTGGTTCCTTTAGTGTTTATAGGATAGGCCTACGTATTTTCTACAGCCGCCTTTATAAATAAAGCAGTTTTGTTTCCCTTACGATCCGTCACAAATTAACCGAAAGTAATCGCCGTGATAGGACGAAGTAGCTTGTCAAGCGCTTCACCAAAGTAAATATGTATTTTAGTTTTAATGAAAATGTTGTTTCTTAGATTTAAAATTTAACAATACTAAGTTTTACGATAATTATTATTAATTTATTCTGTACTATTTCCGTTTAATTCAAGTACTCCGTAATATTGATGTTCTGTGGGTTGCCTTTACCGCTACGCTATGCTTCGCATAGTAGCGGCGTTAGGCCTAACTATAGCCTAACCTAATGAGAGCGGTCTCACGCACTTGGGCTGCCCGTCTTCTGTCACCATGGTAACCAAAGATTAAGAGCACGTCGCCGGAAATTCAAATAATGTGTCATTTGGCTATCAGGTACGTCGTATACGTTTAGAAATTGGTTTAGGCCTACCAAATGCAGTTCTTGCAAACGTTCGTTCAACTGCGGAAAACAAGGTATCAGGTGAGTCGATCGTAAAAACCAAGATGGAGGGATAAGGCTGACCGTTTAATCTGATAAAATACCGTGTGGTCGTTTAATCGTTGTTAAGGAGGCGTGATTGGCTGGTGGCTGCGGTTTGCTGGCTTCCCATTGGTTAATTGTTGTTATAAAAATTATGAAGGTATATATTCTCGTAGAAAAAATTAATTTATAGGCAGGGTATGATTGGTAAAGAACGTTTTTCCTGATAAACACAAGTTACGCAGAATTTCAATTTTCAGCATGAAAGTCCATGCCTTGTTTACAAAAATGACAAATATGTCATGTCATGCCAACATGGATGCCTAATGCAGGCCATTCTCTTTCATCACGTCATATTTTAGTGATTTTATCATCATTTTTGCGAACAAGGCATGGATTCTCATGCTGAAAACTAAAATTCTGCTTGATTTTTTTGTCAATTGTGGGGCTTTGTTTTATCATGAAACAACTTTTTTTCTTCTTTTTTTTTGTACCAAATATTTGGTCTTAACTCTAGATTTTGTAATTATTGGCAACGTATGTGTCTGAAAAAATACATTTTGCTAAAAAAAAACATTATATACCCCGGAATTATTCGTGAAATAAGGTAAACGTGTCGTAAATGTGACTGAAAAACTCAACATTTTCCACTTTACTCTTGGCGCCTCACATTCATTTTCTTCTATAACGTTCATTGTGAGAATTCGTGACTGTTACGTAGTTTGGAACTTTACCACCCAACTTTACCTTTGAAACTATTTTGCCTTTGAAAGTAGTGATATCATTCAAGCAGAGAAAGGCCGCCAAGGTTAATCCTATTAGCCAATTTAAGCACACCGACTAATAGTTCGAAAGTTAAATGAAAGCTAGAACATTGCTATTCGCGGTAGCTATCTTCAAGTTTTCATTTGACGTTCAAAATATTCGGTGCGATCAACTTGGCTAACAGGATTGAGCTTGGATTGAGTTCCCTGGTTGAATGATATCACTACTTTCAAAGGCCGACCGTTTTTGGAAACTTGGCGGCTTCTCTTGTACCAGTTTTGGTTTTGGGTGGATATCATAAATTTCCTATGCCTGTGAATGCCAAAGAATTCCACGGTCTAATCGTCACCTCTACCTTTTTTTTTGTCGTGATGTATTTTATGTCTATAAATTTCCTCAGTCCGATCGTTAAATTTTAGTTCGAAAAAAGATACGGGATCAACATTTAAATGTCCTCGCAGCAATAAATACTTCATACTCAGGTCTGCCGTGAGTCTTCGTAGTTCAAGCGTCTCCGGATCCATCATTTTAAGCCTTTCAGCATATGACACATTTTTTAGTCCTTGAAATGTTTTTGTATAATTACGTTAGATAAACTCTACTAAGTCGATATCTTTGAATAGGTGAGGTGACCAAACTGGACTTGCATATTCGAGTAATGGTCTTACATAGAGTTTGAATGCCCGGAGCGAAAGGATTTTTTTTTTATTGTTGTTCAGCTGCAAAGTACTTTTATAATTGTGACAGCTACCAAAGTTAAGTCCAGTTCAAGTTCTGAAGCTGACTGTAATAAAATCAATTACATCAGGACACGAACGTAGTTCCGTCAGGATGAGGAGTTTAACAGTATTCAGGGTCTGTCCTAGTCTTTGAAGGGGAACAGTACGCAGTTCGGTGAGGTTATGCACTACAAAGTTACCCATCTTATAAGGATTTTTAATTTGTTTGTAGCTCAGTAAATCCGTTGAAGGTTATGGTGTTCTTTTGATTGTTGACACCTGTTGAATTTTGTATGTGATTGAAGTTAATTGATGGGTTTTGTATGTGAAGTAAGTTGGCTGCGATTTGAAAGATCGACAGGATCAAGTGATATTGTCAATTTGATACATTGAATCAGAATTATTCACCCTTGTCCTTCTTGTACTTTTGATTTCATCAGTTCGTTATCTGGAATTGTGTTGGAATTGAGGCTGTTCATTTCAGGTCCGGATTGCAACTGCACCAATCACTGTCAGTGGGCCTTGGTGCAGACATGTACGACATGGATTGCATATAGTGCAGATCGGAATTCTTATCAAGGAAAATTGTGTATTCACACCTTAGCTGCAAGGTTAACTGAACACGTGTAAGTGCAGTAATCGACCTCCTGCAGCCGGCCAGCTTTGCCTTGTTGCTGCACAGCCTAAGCCTATTGCTGGGGGTTTTGGGTTGTGGCGTTACAGGATGTGTTTATTGCTGGAGAAAGGGGTTTTGCGTGTAGGGGTGATGGATGGTGGCTGTCAGAATCGTAATTAGATGGTAAGTCGGGCCTCCAGTTTGCCAACAAAATTACCTTCCGGTTTGAATAATTTGTGTCGTGTTGTCTTGACGGGGAGAGTTTGGGGGAAGGGGCCGAGCTGAAAGAGGTTTTTTTTTTAAATCTTGAGGTGACAAGAGACATGTTTATTGAATCAGATGAATATAATATATACTTGTGCAAACGAAAGACGCAATCGAGTGCCTCTGAATCGGTTGCTAACGAAAGTGAGTTGCATTCTTTTGTTTATGCAGTAGTTGCAATGCAACCGGTAGGGAGTTAATGAATATTCTCGATAAGGTACGCCTTCGAAACTAAAAAAAAAAAAAAATTCCGGAACCTTTCGTATTTTATTTCTTCCGAATTCCTTCCTACTTGGGCAACAAATGTCACATCAGTTCAATTGTCAACGACATAAACCATTGTAGCGCGACGCCATTGCCATGAAAAAGGTACACGGATTACAAACAAAAACGTCAAGTGTGTCGCAAAAAAAGGGGTTATATGATTGAAGTTTCACTTTACTTGTTAAAATGTACACTAATAAAAATTGATGATTTTTAACTGAAATAAGCTAATGTACAATTGAGAAAGTTGCATCTGTTAAATGCTGTTGTCCGTTATTAACAATAATTTAATTGGCAAAGCACAACAGCACTTAAACAGATGCAATTTTCTCAATTGTACGTTTGCTTATTTCAATTAACAATCATCAATTTTTATCCGTGTACATTTTAACAAGCAAGGTGAAACTTCAATCATATAACCTTTTTTTTACGGCACACTGGACGTTTTTGTTTGTAAAAAGAATAGTCTTGGTATCCCGCCTTACATGGGTTTTTCTCATTTATCCGATTTAATCGATTTTTTTTTAATGCAGTTCATTATTAGCATTAGCATTTTTAGCTTCAGCATTTTTGTGCATTATTGTGTTATATTGCTCAATATTGCTGAGTTGGAAGGAATAATAGGGATGTGAGAAAAGGGATGTGGAAAGTTACAGCGATGCAGAAATGCATTGTGGAGAATAAATGGAAAGCGCTAAAGACGTTTGTGTTTTTGCTTACGACCAAAATGAAAGTGGATAAAGACGAAACTAGTGTGAATTCCAAACCAGTCTGAGCACTTGCAATTATTAACAGTGTAATTTGTTCCACATTTTGTTCCACTCGCGCAAAACCGCGTATTTCTGTTTTCTTGACGATAGAAGCACATGGCAACATAAGTAGAAGCGCACAAGTGTGTAACCAACCTACAACGTTTAATTCATTATTCTTCCCCCTAAATTAAAGAAGAAATGATTATTTACAATTTATAAATTCTTGTGTAACAGTTCTATAGTAAGTTTTTACTGAGGAACCCTTTCGTTTGATGGTAGCAGCCTCATTTTCGCGTCGAAGTGGTTCCCTGAATGCAGTTTGTGGAACAGTCGTTTCAACATGGAACACCATCAACTTGTGCTTTCGTATGAACTTTCTGGAAGCACACGTTTTGCGTTGTCGGGAGTCCACCTTGCAAAGGCCGTATCAGTAAACGAAGCCGAGATATATGGATTCAGTTTGGAACTTTTATCAGTCTCGTTCGTATAGTCAAGCCCTCTCCAGACCGAAGAAAATTTCGTGCGAGGCGATGCGTAACAACGTGCCTACAAGGTCAGAATTGTTGCAATCGTTTGGTTGGTGTTCCGTTTAAGGACCAATATTGAAGTCTGTTTTACACCATACTGCGTCGCTGTGCAGCTGCGAGAGCAGCCAGTCTGGTTAAGGCTGGACACTTTGAAGCATCGAAGCAAAGGATCACATCGAAGCGAAGTAACATTTTACTAAAGTTGTGTCACAGCTCAGCAGCCGATTACACCAAAATCGACCACTTCCACCGAAAATGACGTCACGCGTCAATAGTTTAGGAACTGAGTTGGTTGATGCGTCGACGAGCAAAATGGCGGTCATTGTCGCTTTAGAACAATATGCTCACTTCGTTACGGGAGAAGCATATTCCTATGGAATGCAACACTCAACAAGAGTCATATCGTGCGAGTTTGGAGGACAAATGGGAAGAAACGCCTGTTCTTACGACAGTGGCTCATTGGGACAAACTACAACTTTTTTTTGTACATACACAAAACTTTCGTGAAACCGGAACTTCGGCGTTCCAACACCTTATAAAGATGCACTACAACCTAAGACGATATATGGTAAACTGCGCCCGCGCCAGTTCCGGTTTCGGTTTCGTAAAAGTTTTGTGTGTGCACAAAAAAGTTGTTTTGTACCCAAGTAAGCCACCATACGCTGCTGCGGTCACGTAGCTTAAAAGTGGCCGGCAAACAACAATACGGAGAGCGAGGGAGAGCGAATTTCTTGGAGGCGTATTGTATTAGCTAACATTTGCCATATGCGGTTTGTAAAAATACACGAATTGTTTTGTAATTTGCGACAGCGCAATGTTTAATTGCCCGCATCTTTGAACTCCAGTGTGGGCCGGCTTAAGCTACGATTCCCGGCGCCATGTTGTCTGTGCTTCTGCGGTCCTTGTCAAGCGGTGAGCGCTATTTGCGTTAGTAACCCTTCTGTTACGGTACGTTGCGACCATTGCGACACGGAAGAAGACTTGCCATCGATTGCTTAGTGTTGTTGTTGCGTTGTAAAGGTCGTTGCTAAGTAGGTTTAAGTTGAACACCTGCCGATAAATATGTTTATTATTTATAGTCAAGTGACTTGTAACCTATACTTCTTTTAGTTTAATCGGGATTCAGCGTAAAGACAATCTCCACCATTTGTTAATTACGTTTACATTGTAAAATTTAGGAAAGTTTTCAATAATTTCACACTTAAAAATTCAAAGCATGTTGTTTATGACCGAACCTTTACTCTGTACCACGCCCTGACAAACTCAAGCACGGCCATGTTCCCGTTCACCATTTGCTTTCACACGTAATAATGCCAGCATGTGGCTGGTCACATTTATCTGGTTCCTCCAGGAGCTCACTTCATTTCCCTCGTTCTATCTCTTCCCTGCTTCCGCCCCTTCCCGTTTGCTGTTGCTGTTTTGAAAGCCTGTTGCGCGTTTCGTGGCGCGGCACGGCACCGATTGGATTTCACACGTAATAAATAAAGCGAACCGTTGTAACGCCGTGCGGTACCTTACCGCTCAGGCTGCGTGCTGAAACGTGGCCAAGTTGGTGCAGATAGCGTAGCCCAGTATGGTACGGTTCTCGAAAATTAGTACGTATGAAATCAACCTGCATGCTTCGGTACGGCACGGCACGCTTCGGTATGGCACTGGACGCTTCATTTACGAGGTGTGAAATCGGTGTAAGGCAAGACGACTCACTGCGACTAAGTCCGACCAACCACATCCCAACGAATAAAATGTTTTAGAAAGCTTCGCGTTGAGATTTTGTTGTGGGAAGGAAGAAAAGGGGTTGGAAAGAGTAAGGATTGTAAGAGGAAAGTGGAGGGGGGGGGGTCGGCGGAGAAGAAGCGTCTATTGTTGTTTACCACCAAAGTGAAGGCAGTAAATCGAAAAGACGAAACTACAGCGAACCCCAAACCAGCCTCGTGGCACTTTGCAGCATTAACTCCAGACCAATGTTGTTTCCACTCCCTCACTCTAGTTGGTCTGTTTTCATGACTCCAAGCTTTAATGCTGGCGGTCAGCGGTGGCTCATAAAAGTCAATGATATTGCGGTTACGGCTTCATTGCTTGTGTTTGTTGGCGAAATTAAATGGTTTCCCTTTTCAAAATTATGACACTCATTCCCGTCGCCGAAAGTGCCCTGGGTCGTCATCTCCGCTTGCTACTGTTGCGCGTGTGGTTCTGCGCCCTCCGTTGCTGATCCAGTGTGTTTATACTGCCGGGTGTCGCTAGTTAGCACACGGTGGTGTGTGGTTGGCTACCATGCCGTTATATGCTCGCTTTTGACCGGATTCTTAAATCTGGAAACTAAAAAAACTTTTGAAAATGGCAAGTGGTTTCTAGACCCTAAAAAAAAGTACTTGAATTTTGGCACGTGAATTGGCCAGTGCTTGAACTTTACCGTGCACAGCTCCCTGAGAGGGCAAGGGCAAGGGCAACGTTTAGCAAAAGGTCACACTGGGCTGTATAGTAGACATTTTTCCTGTTTTTATTTTTACCTTTTGACCCCTCATTTTACCCTTTTCTGCCTTTTTTTTTTGTACACATAGTGAAAACCATCAATAACAAGCACATTTTCAAAGGAGAAGACAAAACTGCGCAATTACAACACAACCGGACGTTTCGAGCTGATTCCAGCTCATTACCATGGGAACGAAAAACACAATACAGTTACAGTTGCAAAACGGTTCAAACAGACAACAGAATGCAGGCAAAACTGCCCAAGTCAAAACAAAAATGTGAACTAATTTTAAAAAGGAGAACTGAAATTTCTTTTTTTTTTAAAGCAGGAAGAGGAGACTTACCTTTTTCTTAAAGCAACATCCAGCCTGCCTTATGACTTTCCGCCTGCCTCACAACACCCACGCGACGATCACATCCGCGTATTTACCACAGCTAAGGTCAATTGAGACGGTAGGTTCGTTCCTCGCAGCAAAAAACGTAGCTACTGTCTCAGTTGGCATTGCGCCTAATAGTCCAGCCAGCGTGAACCCATTGATTGTGTCGTCAAAAACCGGAATGATTCTTGTATTTTAAAATCACAATTTATAATTTTCTAGACTAGTGTCTTATAATTTTGCTTCGGCGATCTATTGGAATAATTCATTTTATTTTTACTGCATTAGCCTTCTAGATTTTTGATCTCGTAGTAATTACTAGCAAACGATTAAAATTAATACTGCGCACACACACATACAACTTCAAGGTCATTGTAGGTGCGCGATGCATCATATAAGTTCGGGACGAACCTAAATAAAGTTAGTAATATTCAACAGAAAATCTCCTAGACGCCACATTTTAAAACGGATTTTTAGCAAGGGAGAGACTAACGGTAAGTAAATAGACCTTTGGGGCCGTACTTGATGTGGAGGATCGAGAAAAATGGCGCGGCGCTGGGAGGTATATCCCTTTAATCTTAATCGTTCAATCAGCCTTTGTTCACTGTGTCCAGTATAGGTGGCGCCGCATGCTTTATTTTCACAAGAAATTTAGTATACAGTATTTCTTTTGAGGTATATGCAGGAAACTTGAAGTGAGAGACAGTCTAATACTCGGTTGATTTTTGGTGGCTAGTCGAATGCCCTGGGTGTGTAGTAGAGATCGAAGGAGTTCAGTTACACCTTTCAATACATGGAGTGACGATAAAGTTAGCAGTTTTCGAAATATGAGGGAAGGGGGGGGGGGTAAGAGAATTTTTTGTGAAGTAGCCCAATCAGGCTAGAAATCCGAGTAGCAAGGTGGAGTGGATAGCCACAGTTGACGTATTTAAAAAGTTTTTTTTATGTGGGGCCCGTGTATGAGTGGAGACATGGAATATGAAGGAAATCTATGTAACCGAAAACGTTAATGAAGAACGTAATCTCCCAGAAATAAAACAAATTCAGATTCCGGAGCTTCCATATAGTGAAACTGAGGGTGGAATGGGAGAATATGGGCGGGATATCCGACAAATCGAACTTCAGACTGCGTAACTACAACAACTCATTAAATAAATACAGATGCAAACCTATTTACGGTGCCTTTTGGACGTATATGTCAGACTGCCCGAGTGGGGACTCTCGAACCCACGACCTTTGAAACCAAAGGTCGTGGGTTCGATTCCCCGCGCAGGCAGTCTGACAAATAAGTTCAGAAGGCAACGTAAATAGGTTTGCATCTGTATTTATTTAACTCTTGTTGAGCCTTTGGCTTTCCTTCTTTAACAACTCATTAACCCACCATTTAAAAGAAAAGGGCGACAAACCTAACATTTCAAAAAGTAAGCTTTTTTCCATATTCCACAAATTCGCACAAGGCTTAATTGAAACTCTGTGCGTTTCTTTGCACAACTCACGTTCATGATCATCTGTTCCATAATGACAACCTATTTAAAGAGATATACTTAGCACTCCTCAGAGAGTTCTCTGTTACCAAATTTCGAAACCTGAGTGCCATAGAAATGACTGTTTGACGCCATCGACACCAGGGGAAACTGGATAGAACCCAGACCGATACTCAATAGTCGCCACTTCTTCTTTTGCTGTCAGCACAAAGAAAGTCACTCTCCTTGTCTTGCTTTTAAAATATTTTTAAATTAAAAAAGGAGAATTTTAAAATGTTGAAGCATTCTGCTCTCCGTTAGCACCTTTATGCAATTTTAAGTGTATTTTGTTTTTTATTCCCTGATAATGAGCTAGAATCACCTCGAAACATCGGGTTGTGTTGAAATTGTGCTCTTTGTGATTCTCTTTGAAACATGCTTTGTTCCAGTGCTGAAATCTTCCTAACAACAAACACACACAGTAGTGACAATTGCCAATACTAGACAGGTACACGCATAGTGAAAAACCACCAATACTAGAAAGGTGTGGTGCAAGCGTAGTGAAAATGTTCAGTATTAGACAGGCGCACACACAGTGAAAACCGCGAACACTAAACAGGTATACGTACAGTGAAACTGCTAATACTACATAGGTGCACGCATAGTGAAAACCGTCAGTACTATAGGCAGGTATGCACGCGTAATGAAAACCGTTAATATGATAAAGGACACGCATAGTGAAAATGAAAACCTCCCATACGAGACAGGCGCGCGTCTGCTGAAAACCGCCGTGAAATACTATAGAGCAGCGTCAAGTGACGTCATATTGGCTGCGAGACACCATTTGGAGGTAATAGCTACAAGGTGCACTAGATTAAAATGTAACTGAAAACAACGGCACTTCTAGTCAAGACAGTGCTTTGAGAGCGGGTTTATTAGGCTTAAAAAAACGTTGTTTTCTCCAACAACAAAAATCGCGCGTCACAGGCTTAAGAAATCCAGTCTAATAGCATTGGCTTCAATAAGACGATCTTCCTTTCTCCCTCCAGTGCTCCTTGCAACTAACCCAGTTACTGGCTCCACCATAGAGTTATACACAATCCCAGAGGCAGAACTTTCTGCAACTGTCTGCGACACCAATTGTCGAAAAAAATTTGTCTGCAGCTAATCTGTTTTTATCGTATGGTTACCGACATGTTTAGTGGTTTTTTATGGAATAACTTTTCAGTGCTTTATCCTATTGATCTGGCTACTTCATCAATGGAAAGGGCTCGTCGAGACGATTAAAATGGTGTATTGGAATGTCAAAATCAGTAAAAAATTGACAAAACGGCAGAAATTTGCCCAAAGTTTGTCTGCGGCGGCCTTCAACTGTCTGCGACGTACGTCGCGCGTCGCGCTGATTGTGTAACACAATAATACTACGTTGTGTCACTGCCCTATAGTTTATTTCATATTATGTTTGCAGGAAACTGATTGTATCATGCCACGTTTCCTTGCACACGAGTGAAAAAACATATGGATATCACACTTGTAGACTCTACACAGTTGCTGTTGGAGTCTTAGGAGTGGAATATTAACGTGCTTTTTGCCCTCGTAGTGGAATGAAACATGACGTCGTACAGTCAGTTTCCTGTACACATAATATGGAACAAACTATAGACAGGAACACACTTAGAGAAGACCGCTATTAATCGACAGTTATGTGAAGTCAGCTATAGTACTTCACTGTTTTGCGTCTTAAGAACAATGGCCTCATCAATTTGCCACATTTTGCCTCATCAATTTGCCTCAATTTGCCTCATCAAGCTTTAAGACTCGGTCGCAATGACCGTTGATATTTAACTGATAAAATATGGGTGCGAACAGTGTTGATGTTTATCTCGCTACTGGTGTATAATGCACCTTGTACACATGTGGGTTAGGAGGGGTTGTGACGGACGCTATCTAGCATCAGCTGTTATACGAGTTGCTGTAGTTGTAGCATAGCAACGTAATTCTAGGAGGACGAGAAGGTGGGGGTGTGGGGGTGGAGGAAGTTCTGTGAGTGCTCGTGTATGTATGTATATAGAACCCAGAGCGTCAGTCGAGTAGACTGAGCCGACATGGGCAATATATTCTAAGCTCAAGGGCTAATCCCTTACGAGCGTAAAATTTTGGTCGTCTTGATTGCTATAACGATATTGAGGATTAGGCTTATTATACTGGTCGCAGAGTATGTTAGAACTCGTGGTTGTTGTAATAGTCGGAAAATGGGGGCATTATACCTGTAGAATAATTCGCGTTTACGAGTTGTTACGGTCGAATGGTCAAACTTGGCCGTCGGATAAACGATAATTGTTGCAGGCGGGGGTTAGAGGACAATGCGTGTGTGAAGCTTACCGTTGTGCGGTGAACGACGATCCGCATTTTATTATTCAGAAATGCAGAAAAGTACGTGTAAGTGTAGCATTTTCGCTTTTTTACTTGCATTGCGTAGATTCTGCTCCCCAGAACTGTGGAAAAGGGACACGTTCAGTATTGTTTTGGAGGAGAACGGAGTAGATGGTTTTTTTTTTTTTACCAGATTATTAAACGACGAACCGATCAAACAATCAAATACGTGGGAAATTTGTATGTTTCGCCTGTTTCTTTCGTTTGAAAGTTGAGAACTTTGTGGCCACTTTCTTCGATTTGCTCCATATTTCGAAGCAGTGAAATTTTGGAGTTTGATCATACGGTAATCGTTATATTTTAAGATTTAATGTTTAATATTATTCAATATTTATTTGAGACAAAAAAAAAACATGTCAGGGTTTGCACCAGCCTAGAAAAACGTTTAAATATTGCGCGAAAAGTGACTCTAAAGTATTTTTTAAACAAATCTTTTTAAATCACTATGCGAAACGCGAACTTTGTGGGGAGGGGGGGGGGGGGGAGAACTCCCAGAGACCCCGAGCCGGGCGAGCAAGCATTGCCCAGTGACCAGTGTCTCCGACTAAGCCAAATGAACGCCGGTTCGAAGCGCATGACTGAAGCTCAAAATTGAAACCAAAGGACTTCGACCTTTAGTTTCAATTCCCCTATCAATCAGTCTGAAATTTAGTTAAGGCAACGTCAATAGGTTATTTAACACATTTCGAGCCCATTTGACTTTCTATCCTGTTTATTTCTTACCCCTTCTGACATTTAACAACGAATTTTTCGGCTTTTTATTATTGAAATGTTGTATTGTTGGGTGGGTTATTAGTAGACAGAACTGGTCGTTCCCCTCGCCATTTGCCGTTTCTGGTAATAAAGTACTCCACTTTAGCCACTTCGATTTCTGAAAAAATATGTGCGTATAGGGTAAAAAAAAGAAAACGCATCCAGCTTAGTATGCGCAGTGCGGGGGCCGGAAAAAAAATCCCTGGAAAAAAAATTCCCCGGAAAAACAATCCCGGTAAAATAGTACTCGGAAAAAAGATCCCAAGGAAAAACAATCCCCATCAGGAAAAATTTTCCTGATGGGGATTGTTATTCCTTGGGATCTTTTTTGCGAGTATACCCGCGGAAAAATATCCCCGGAATAAAAATCCCCTGGAAAAAAAATCCCGGTAAAATAGTCCTCGTAAAATAAAAACCCAGAATAAAAAAATTTCAAAATATTTTGCGAAAAATCCAATATATTAAAGAGACATTCCTACTGAGAGACTGTTAGACTTTTTCTGGTATTATCAGGAGGGAAATAAAGGAGTGTTAAAATTTAACGACTTAACGCCACTTATTTAAAAACACTGAAGATATGTTAACATTTTATGCGACTCATTCATTGCTTTTGCGTGTCGGAGTTTAATATAGGGCATTAATTCAGATACGTAAGCGTACATCACTGAGCGAGTTCCTTTAAAAAAAAATAATTCGTGTGTTTGTTTGTTTGTTTGTTCGTTCGTTCGTGTTGCTTGTAGCGCTTGAATAAACAACATACTCTATCGTTCCATCGTCGTTGCCGAACTTCAAGCGCTGCATTCAGTTGAGCCGCATAGAACGCACATCGATCGCAAAGCTTGCGTTTTCCGATCGCAGCACTATGGAAAAGACACCAACTCAAAATGTGATCGTATGGAGAAGAGAGAATAGGGACAAAGAAAGGAGGGAAAAAAAATTACGTATATTGACGTAATTATCTTAGCCGGAGAGACAAGTCATTTCCTGCGGAGCTAATGTCGGTCGGAAATGAATTCGTGTTGATGAAGCAGAAATGTCATGCTCTATTTTCATTGGAAGATAACAATTAAAAAAGAGAAAAAGAACTAAAAATTCCACCACGCGCTTGCTTCTTCTCGTACAAAAGAAAACAAACAGTTTCGGGAAAAAAACAACTGAAATAATTTCTCCCCAAAAAAAATTTGCAGTTTAATAATAGATGTACTGTCTGTATTCATTTCCCCTTTCCAACTACCAACCGCCGCCGGCCCCCCCCCCCCCCCCCATTACGGCGTTTGACCTTTCTTGCCTAATTACGTTTTGTTATTGGAATCTCGTGAAATTTTAAGCAGCACAACCCCTGAAAAGGAATCC
>JAHWFP010173207.1:0-21173 GCA_023313725.1 Lithobius niger
CTATTTTACAATCCTAAACACAAAAAATGATTGATACCCGTTGTTGCGACCATTTTACGTAATTTGAGCTGGTTTTTTTTATTTTTTTTTTTTTTACATATTTTACAAATTATCCGATTTTCCAGTCAACACTTGGCGCCGTTCTACTTCTGTCCATCTACCATTACTAATCCGTAGAGTTTGTTTTTGACTTATCTGTTTCATTAAAAACATACTATGTGAGTGCATGTGTGCGTGTACCTCTACTCCTCTCGAACCTACAAAGATGAGAGTGGAGTCAAATGAAAGATAATAAGATTACGCTTCGGATAAGCCTATTTTCAATGATGATCAAGCAAACTAATCAAAAAGTAATCAATTAAAGTATATGAAGCATGGATCGGGGCATGTCGAGTGAACAAAGCAAATGATATGACTAATTTTAGCTTAGCTTTCCGAAGAATACACAGTCCATGTAAAAATGAAAATAAATGTTGAGTATATACACTTTTGAATGGAAAAATCATTATTATCTAACGGCAGACGGTTCAACGCCGTCCAATGGCAGGAAAATCGAACAACATGTACAAAGCGTGCTAAAGTTGTGAAAATGATCTAGGCGATTGATATCAGCCACCAACTGAAGTATAGAAATAAAAATTGATGAAATTACCTTTAATAAAATCCGGGAAGTAATTCTTCTCTTCTGCAAAGAGGACCTTTAATTCTTTCTTGCCCTTCGTCCAGATCTTTGTTTGCCGAGAGCTGAGTAAAGCGAGTTAAAGCCTTTGCACCAACGACCGCTTTAATGGAGGCGCTGCCCACAGGCCAGTTAGTGCTCGCCAAATGGATGGTGCTGATTGGTGTTTCACGGCCTGAGTAATTAACCAAGTACTTGGGGCCCGTTGACGTGCACCACACGAACCTACTATACGAGACGAGACATTGCAAATCGAATTACACACCACACACAAAAAAAACTAAAATAAAGAGCACTTTTGCTTTGACCACTGCCAAACATTAATTCTATCTAGCAGAATCTCAGAAGTAGGTGTGAAACAGAATTCACGTTGATTTATCACTGTTTTCTATTGTACCTCTTAAGATAAGAAAGATACAACATTTTATTTTCTGACGTTACCAACTGACCACGCGGGAAAACGAACAATTTCCCGGCGAGGGCTATATTGAACGTACACCGTGATTCGGATTGGTTTAACATAATTTGTGCGTAATGGTCCTCTATAAAAATTAGTAATTTGTCCCTTGGAAGCTTGTTTTATATTTTATAACTTCCTGAATTTTGTTGAATTAATACGATTAGTCACAACCTCAGCAGAAGACTAAATTTTATAAATAGTTCAACATCATTTCGCAACAGTGATGATTGTTTAAAAAAAAAAGGTTGTAATATGACTTAATAATAATATTTTTTGCGATAGCAACAGGTTTGGCAAGGACCAGGGGTTCAATAACAGCCAGCCACAATTACATGTAATTACAGTGTACATAACATGGCCAAGGAAAGGTGATCGGAAGTGGTTTGCGACATGAATGCCTTACCACCAAGGTTAGACCTGCCAGGGACTCAAAGGCCCCCGATGGGATCGCCAAACGTGCAGGGCATGGGATGGGACGTGCAGGACTTATGACGGTGTTCGCCTAGCCTACACTGCCTTGTCAGTACACCCATGCACTGCACTCACCATGACCTATGTTAAAAATAAAAATATTAATGCAATTTGGTAAGCTGCATCGGCCGAAATTGCGTTATGTTTGACTAGTCGAAGGAGGTCTGTAATTAAACATTACTAGGACTTTTTAAAGCAAAGTAAGGATAGTAAGCAAACCATTCCAAGTACGAAACCTCGACAAGGCAAACGATCGAATGAATGTACTCAATAGTAAAGATTAGTTCCCATAACTGAAGGAGATTGGTACTGTCTCACACTATCTGTTCGGTCTGTTAGGGACTTCACCAGAGTCCCCTTTTCGGTTATTGACCAGTTAGTGACATTTTCGGTGAAGGACCCTCACTACGCAGCCACCATAACTACAAGACGGGGATTATGAATTAAAGGGTCCACGACAGTTTGGTCCCGGACAATTCGGTCCCCAACAATTGTGTCTTGAAATTAAAGGTAACGCGAAAATTCGGTCCCGAATAAAGCACGATTCGTACGAATATTAAGTCCTGAAAAAAAATGTAATCTGCAGACTTGGCATGAGTGGATTTATGTAATTAAATGGAAAAGGTTTGGCTCCATGAAATGCTATAGAACCAGTTTTCAATTTGAGCCGGGTCATCGCTTGTATACGCACCCTCGAATTCCATATGACAACATTACTCACTACCAAATCGTGGGTGGCCTTTTTTTCTTGGGACGGAATGGCGAATTGTCTGGCTCCGGAACTAAACGTATTGTTAAATCTAAAAAAAATTAATGAAATTATTTACACGCACGAAAAAAAGAAGAAGAAACAGCGCTCAATAATAAAAAATAACTAAACAAACACCATCGTAGCAATCCCATCGTAACTCTTTTTTTTTTTTTAGTCTAACTTTAAAATCTTTTATGGATAAATTCTTCCTATCCGGGGAATGATGTTTAAATGCAATCGTATTAAATAACTTATCCTAATCAAAAGTAGGATATTCGTCTATTGGTCTAAAATTGTGGGCTATTTATTTATTTTATTTATATTTTTGGAAACTTTATTTAATTCTGTGACTGAAATGGATGTATTATCATGGACTTATATTTCACACAACGTGATGTATTATATAGTCGTAGCCTTTGCAATTAATTCAGTCTTTACTCCTATGGTTATTTGTTATAGTTGTATTTGTATTTGTAATTTGTATTTGTAAATTTGTGTATTTGTTTTCCTGCTTATCTTGTGCTTGTTATTTGTATTTGTAATTTGTATTTGTAAAGTGGTATATTTAGTTCCCCCTTATCTTGTGTTTGTAATTATGTACTTATTTTGTTTAAAAGTAATTGCTATTTACGGCGCTGCGACGCTTACTAATATAATGATGAATACATCAAAAGTTAACTATTCCAATTTTACGATAGACTTTGTATCTTAACATGCAAATTTTTATGAAAAAAGTAAATACGATCACGGAGCAAGTTAAAATAGTACAGGAAGGGGAGAAACAACGAACCTATAACAAGTTTCACAATTTTTATTTTCAAATCCTTTCTCGTATAGCTAAAATGTTATGCACCAAACCAGAAGTGCGTTAAAAGAATTTTATTTCATAAGTTTGAGTTTATGGATTTGCGTTGAGGCTTTAAAATCATCCAAGTGAAGCACTCGTCTTCTCCAAACATTACGTGTTGGAATTTTTATCGAGAATTACGCCTTCTATTCCCCCTCCCACCACCACTGCCACAAACCTTGATGCCCGCAATATCAAAACGCGAATTTTAATAAATGCTCCGTCAGGGACGAGCAGAAATTTTCATTTTATTATTCTTGGCATTAAAGGCGCTATAAAAAGCCCGAAGCTGCGTTTTTTAGTCGACGTGTTTACGGGCATTTACTTAAATAATATTAAAATATTAAAATGTGTGATCGTTTTACGAATGAATTAAACTCATCCAATCGACGTGGAAGTGAAGTGAATAAGTATCTACCGTCTAGTCGATATTTATTCTCTAGAAAGAAAATAAACATCTACTAGACGGTACTTCACGGGAAACAAGTAGTTTTGATACTTTGAGTATTTTTTCTGTAACCTCAGTGTCGACCGTGATGCCATTCAAAACAAATAAATCTGCAGTATATACATTTATTTTGAAATTCATCATATCCATTCAAATTTAGCCGATTTCTGGGCTTTCACAATTTTCCCCATTATTCAGCAAATCCAAGATGCACACTTAAAAGATACACACTTAACTCCAAAGCTTTTCACAATGTACATTGGCAACTTTTTCACGAGTGATAATCTGTGTCGCAGAGAAAACTCATGTGCAACACACAACCATTTAAAAAAGCAATTAAGATGTCAACAGGTGACAACAATTGCTGCATGAAGAAAAATGTTACATAGAATGAAAACATTCAAAAGAAGAAAGTGGTATATAGCTTACACATAAGTCACATACTCGGGAGATGTCAAACAGTAACGAAAACGATACTAAACATTAACAGTAACCAACATTTCAGATCAGGAAACTCTGTTTCGCAGTTTTCGATTTGGAAGAATTTGTTGACCAGATGGTTTTAAACTGGTACGTAGAGCATTATAAATCTTTGGCTTCCGATAAACAAAATATTGATGTAGAATATCCCGCCAAACTTTTGGTAACAAAACACGAAACTGACTATACAATATGTAGTGTATGTAATATGTCACAGGTGTGTGTTCAACAGTTGTTATATATACATAACCATGATTTTTGAATGGCCAGTTGCCAAAGGGATACGACATTATAACCATTGAATAGTGAGAAGGGCGTACGGTGTCGTGTATTTACGTGAGCCCACAGCTCTAATAACCTTTTTTGAAGAATAATTAATGGTTTCAAGTTAGTGATATAAGTTCTACCCCAGCTCTCGATACGATTGCACCAATGCAAAATAAGTGTGTCTCAAGAACGAGAGTGAGACAATTATTCGTAAAGTGTAGATTTCCAAAGAAATAAAATCTAAGGTTATGTGTTGTACGTGTAGTTTCCATTTCATCATTTGGTCTAAAATTACAGTACGCCAAGCTACCCAACAGATTCTGCTGTTTCCAACCTGGGACATGTGCACTGCACTCTGCAGCCAGACTTCTGGTAAATAATATTATTGGAGCTTGAGACTCCACATCTTTGAGAGTAAAGACAGTATATTTAGTTTTGGTAGCGTTCATAATTTTGTTTCTCGTTAAACCATGAGATAATATTCATATCATTTTGAACGTGGTGCTGAATCATCGTTGAGTCAGCTGAGTTAGATACTGCAGTGTCATCACCAAAAGAGGCCATTAGCCCCAAAACATTTAGATTACAAAAGTCATCAAAGAAAATAAAACAATAACGGCCCAAGGATGGAGCGTTGGGGTATGCCACACGTAATGTTGTGTCTTTACTGCAGTGGTCGTTGATTTTTTTAAGCTTGTGTATGAATGTATGAAAGAATATAGTAATATATGTTGGAACATAAACATGAATGTATGAAAAACAGGAGTGACTAAGTGAGTGAGTGTATTTGTTCAAGCATTAGACCAAATCAGGATCTTTGGTCGTCCCTTTGACGTAAGATGAGACTAGGGCGTAGACTAAAACCACTGCCATTTTTGATCTACAAACCAACGGATTACTGACTGAACTATAGTCAAATGCAAGTGCCAACTCTTCAAAATTCCTTATAATGGGAAAGCATTTAGTAATAGAAACTTGTCCATTTTGGGCGCTGTAGTCCGTCATATGTATGAACAGAGCCTTAATCTTTGAAATCGTTAAGTGGAATTTGTGTTATCTTGACGAAAGAGAAAAAATTACTTCCTGACTTTATTTGGTTGAACTTGTGAGTGAAATGGGCGAATGAAAACAAGAAATAGTGCAAGCTGTTATAGTGAATGCGAAGTAGTATCCCCACTGCACACAAGGGCACGTGCTTCGTAGTGGGCTGTGTAAAACCGAAATTGACAATACTGTCCAACATTAAATAAGCTTGACATATCACTTGCTTTGCTCACTTTATTGGCGTCAATCCACGTTTCGTGTGGTTTAGTTGATTTCTTTCTGTTTAGTTTACATGATCGAACTTTCCGTGATCGAACTTTGACAGTTTTAAGAGCAGTTTTCGCGTATTTAAGAGTCAAAAATTCAAGTTACAGTAGAGAAAATAGGCTCATCCGAAGCGTAATTTAATTATCTTTCATATAGCTCTACTCTCATATTTGTATCTGCCTTAGTTCAAGAGGAGTAGAGTTAGACCCAGAAACAACAGACCTTATTAGTAATATTGAGACCAGCTCATTCATGCTGGCTGAGTGCGAGAGCTTCGTCATTTGGTCTCAGAGGCCGATAGTTCAATTTCCCGCTCAAACAATCCGACTGTTAAGTTCAAAATGTGACGGAAATAGATTTTCCCGTTTGGCTTTCCGTCCACTCCAACACTCCTTTATGAGCTGCTGGCGAAACTTGACAAAAGAATCTTGGCCTCGTGGTGATATGCCACTTCCAAGGGCGTGTGCATATTGGGGCACGTGTTCCCCCCCCCCCCCCCCCAAACGCTCTTTTCAAAACCCAATTTATTTATTTCCTGGCCATACGTCTCAATCAGGCGTCGGGACAGCAAAACGGCTCTCACGACTGGGGCTAAGTACAAGGCAACTAACTCACAAACGGTAAAAGAAAACGGTCCCCCAAAAATGTTTTCAATTACCCCTTTTCTTCAATGGTTCCCCCTCCCCCGCCCTTTTTCTTTTTTTTTTTAAGGCTGCGTACGACACCCAGGCCACCTCAAGTGATTTCGTCAGCCGATCTTGGTCTGCCGATTATGTGGAAATATGAATGTGGTTACTAACCTTCTGTTGAAAAACTAAAGTGGTAAAAATTAATCTAATTTAAGATTACAATGCAATTTCTCTGCACCGACGGACAAAATACTTTTAATAAAACAAACTGCGACGCAAAAAAGTCTCGTACTTAACAGCCTTTAATAGTTTCTGGAGATGGAAGTTTGCAACAAAGATACGTATTGAACATCTAATCTTTACGAAACAATACGTCCAAAATACACGCCAGCAAGTATGGCAACATGCTAGACTCGTTCCTAAAATTAATACTTGGCGCACAATACTGCAATTCGTTTAATAAGATATAGGGTTGTATGAGGGCTAAGCCCTTTCCTTAACATCGTGTGCTGCTGTGAGAGATGGAAGGAAGGAAGAAAAGAAATGGTTTGACGGATTCAAATTCTGGACACGTAAATCTGTGCGCGTGCGTCTCCAAGATACCAGCAAAATTGATGACGATGCGAATGAAATTATGCGTTGCAGGCCAAGAGCGAAACAAAACATTCTGTTGCCAAGAGTCTTGTCTTTCCGTCTCGCAAACTTGGATCGTTTCAACCCTTAAAAGAAACGCGCTGAAATATTACGTTACAACCGTGCCAAGAATGAGTGAGCTTTGCAGGAAAGTCCATCCATATGCGGGCCAGGGGGAGCTTTTGCTCGAGCGCCCTTCGAATGTCGGAATCTGCGGCGTGACGAATGGCTTGTTTTTGCTGAAAAGAGTTACGCCATTTGAAATGTGATTTGAAAGAGGACTCGTTAAAAAGCAATGCTATCCTATTCCGTTCCGTCCTGGAAAAATACTCTGCAATGTCACTATGGAAAAACACAGCGACCATCAATTTTCCACAATTTCAACACTTGCTTTGCTGTACCGTAGTTTTAAACTTTGTTTAGAATATTAAGGATTATTGCAACACAACGCGAGGATTAATAAGGACAAGGGGCCCATCACATGAAAAAAAAATCGTAAGCCAATCGTGAAAAAACTGAATTAAATCAAATACGCTTTAACACACACACGTACAATATACAAATACGCAATATACATCATTAAAGACGTATGATGTACGTGCGTGTACCTCTATTGATGAAACAAGGCACCTACAAGATGGAAGTAAGACCAAATGAAAGAGAATTAAATTGCGCTTCTGTTAGGATATTTTCATCGCTGTAACTTGATATTATGACCCTCAAATACGCAAAAGAACCAGCAAATATAAGGTCAAAGTTTTTTTCACCCCATGACATTTGTTCATGACGTCATAGTTTGTTCATGCGCGGGTTAAAATTCGTGTCAAACAAACTGTCTTGAAGCTATTAGTTACGTACTGAGGTGATCTGGAGATGACCTTCGTAGGGGATTACTTCTGGAGGAGAAGACGTACTTGCAAACCTCCTCGAGCGAAGCGAGAAGACGCCAACGGAGCGAAAGAAGCGAGCGACGTGGCTGGCTAGTATACAATATAATTACAGCCAGCCAGGCGGAGAGACATAAATATCCAGGTAAAAGTCGCATATCTTACCATAAGTAGTGTATCTCAGCGGTCTCACCTTGCAACATTTGAAACATGCGCACCGACGGACACCTTAGCGTTAACAATATAGCGTATAGACCATGTGCCAATTTCGAGCCCATCGTACTGAATTTTTTAATTAAAAAAATTAAACGAAGCAACCAGTCTGCAGTCCTTGTGATTTCTTCTTTATTTATTAAAAAAATTAAATTTAGTTAGCAATCCCTTTCCCGCAACCGTATAGTTCGAATAACTCGTAGAGAAAGGTAGGCTATTAAAAGACTAATATAGAAGAGTTTTGGAAGCAATGTCTTGGATCTCTTACATTCCACAATCGACATGCGCACAAATGCTTTCCCCTTTATTACTTTTGTATAAATAATAACTACAGCAGTAGACAAGTAGAATAACAAGCAAAAGTAATTAAGGGAAAGCCCTCGTGCGCGTGGCGATTGTGGCATGTAATAGATCCAAGGCATTGCCTCGACACCTTATCTATTTCCGTTTTGATGTTGAAAGTGACGTCGATCCGAACAGTTACTTTCATTTGAACGGTGTATAATCTACTGTAACTTTATAGTAGCGGTATCTCATCATTAGAAACGAACGACGTTTTGCGTGTGTGCATGTACCTCTACTCCTCTTGAACTAAGGTACCCACAAAGATATCGCTAAATAAAAGATAATTAATTTTCGTTTCGATTAGGCTTGATTTCAGTACGTAACTTGATTTCATAACGTCAAAGATCGATCAGGGAAACTATTAAGAAAGAACGTTTGCCTGAACAAACTTTTACGGCCCGAAAAAAAAATTGGTCCAAAAAAAAAAATAACACTTCAGCACTATTTGCCCAATCTGTGAAAATTTGTTGAATTTAGGGGTTTTCACAACAAAAACTGTGATGGACCTTTACAGCACCTTCTACCTTTCCTTACTTCTTCTTTGGGTATTAAAAAATAAATATCCTTTTCAGATTTCTTTCCTGTTTCTAGCCATTTTTCCCTGGTTACTCTTCTCTCTTTCTCTCTCCGGCTATTTTAAACCCCTTCTCTTAATCCCTTCCCCTCAGTAAAGAAAAACACATTCAATTGCGAAAATCAACCCCAAGAAAAGCGTTGCTTTAAACGTACACCGTTTTGAAATGAATGCTGTCCGAAGCCAGAAATGAAAAGGACAAGCTTATGAGGCTTTCCTCCCCCTCCCTCCATCGCCCCCCCCCCCCTCGACTCTGCTGGAAAACTTACAGCTCTCCCACATTCCTCGGTCGGATGATGTCGTCCAATTTTGCAGAACCCATTTTCGCAGAAAAAATGTCCATTTTTGCAGAATTAAATTTTGAGGAATGCGTTCTGTAGCTTGTATTCTGCCAAAGTGAATTCCAAAGTCGCGGGACTTAACAGACACATGGCTGTTAGATCTCATTAATCTGACGGAAATTCTAAAAAAAAAATTTTTAAAACTACTGCAGCCACGCAGTGTGCCGAATTTCATACACAACTTTCTAATCCAAACTGTATCTCATACTGCTGTAAATATTCTCATATTGCGCATTTTTGGCATTCTAGCCAGAAAACAGTGTAGAATGGGTAAATATTAATAAAATATTTTTTTCAGCTGGGTTTTATCCAGTGCAGCTCATCAAGGGGTAGCACGTCGTAGTTTTCTGCAAGCAACAAGGTCATGTTTTTTCCTTCTAGCTGGGTCGCGTCTAATGCAGCTCAGCATAACTTCTGCTGGTTTGGAATTCCAGTTTGGCAGACTACAGGCTCGCAGAATTCATTCCTCGAAATTTTAATTCTACAAAAATGGATATTTTTCTGCAAACTTGGAAGACGCCGGTTGAATATGACATCACATATAGTATATGGCGCTTTTGTCATTTCCCAAAACAGCACGGGTACCCTTTTGTGCCCAGTTTGACCCTGACGCTTTCTCAGCTAGCATTGGGTGCCGTATAGTTCCCTATAGGTCTTTTGGGTTCGTAACAGTAAATCGTGTTGGTCGTGGCCTGGCGAGCCACCCTTATCTTGCCCTAATTTGGTCAGCGCGAAATGGCCCACTCTGCCGGCAGTCACTGATAGCAACAGATGGGTCCTTTTCCAAGAAAGTCCATTAGAGGGCGCTGGCTGTATAGTCGGTGGGTGGTTGGCTTTTCTACTTTGACTTCCGTGAAAGGTCGTAACATAGCAAGTGCCGGGGCGTTGGAAGCCATTGCCGCGAATGCAGGCATTAACGAAGCAACTTAATTAGCTTATTATAAATCGCTTTTAGTAATAGGATCATGTCGACATACGTAACAGAGGCAGCTGTCACTGTGGCTCTTTGAATTCGTGTGCAGTGTAGCTTTAATAAAATCGATTATGTAATCTTCGTAAGACGAGTATTACTTCTGCACGTCAAAGCCACGCAGTACAGCAAATTAAAAAAAAAATATCTCTTTATAAGTTTTGCTCTCGTTACGTCACATCTTTCATCTTTAAATCCAATCATGTCGGCACTTGAACTAATTAGCTGGGATTGTGGGGATTTAAAAGTTGGGACTCGCTTCATGCATTCGTTGCTATGGTAATGAAGCTGCGCACCCGTCAATTATTCAGTAATTAAAGATCGTTAAGGCACGCATCACTTGGATAAAGAAATGGCAACATCAGTAGTAACGGGGGAAAAAAAGAGGACAGCGCCCGTAGTTACGGCGAAAACATTTCGTTTGCTTGAATGCCTACAGGGCTTTGAATTGATTACTACAACGCTGGATAAAAAAAAAAATGTTACGAAGGTTCAGAATAAGCGCAACTCGAACTTATAGAGCAGTGACAATAAGGGCAGGTTTAGGGCCCTTTTACGCAACGACTGCCTTTGTATTCTCGCAGCTAGAAGCTAGAAATTATTTGAAATTCCAACGTGGCGGCGGTTTTAACTCTACCAGCTCGCAACGAAACGAGTCAATAATTGAGTTTAATAGCGATTGGGAAAATTGTTTCGTCAGGAAGAATTCTTTATCTTACTGTCACGAATTGTCAGACTGCAAGTATTTGCTCAAACGATGTCGGATTTAGCTAACCCTAGGAAGCGTTGTTACCATGGCTACGACACCTTTGCCATCGCGATTAAATTCCAGCTGCGAGAATTCAAAAGCGAGTCGCTGCGTAAACGCGCCCTTATGCAACGACTCGCCTTTGCATTCTCGCAGCTATAATTTAATCGCGGTGGCAAATGTGTCGTTGTCATGGGGGGGGGGGGATTGAGGCTTAATGGCGCGTCGACAACTTGGTCATTAGCGCCAACCTCAGTCACAGTGCAGTGGTCCGGGTTGCCACTGCACCACACATTACAGAGATGTTATTCAAACCCCTAATCTAAACAACGCTACCATGTCATGGTAACAACGCTACCTGGGTTAGCTGAATCCGACGTCGTTTCAGTAAACTTGTGTAGTCATATAATCCATTGCATTCAGACGAAGAATCCTCCTGACGAAATAATTTTCCCATTCGCTTCAGAATTCACATTTTTGGCTGTTTTCGTTGCGAGCCGGAGGAGCTAAGGCCGCCGCCATATTGGAATTTTAGATGATTTCTTGCTTTTAGCTGCGAGAATACAAAGGCGAATCGTTTCATAAACGCGCCCTAACGCCGTACTGATGACGAGGCTAGCATCTCGAGCCGATCATTGAACTAGCTGCAAGGGGCACAGGATGCAAATAGAGGTCAAGCCAATGGTCAAGCCTTTGGTCAAACCAATACTGTGAGAGTATATTTTTTAGGGCTAAAAAACGTCGTTTCGTCCAACACCTTATGAAACAAGTTTTTCAACATATTGATACAATATTGCAGTTACAATAACTAGTAGTTGTATGAACAATGCACCTCGCTTGGCCACTCGAGAAGAAGAGTCAATTCCTTTGATCGTAACTGCTGCAAACTTTTTTTGCACACCATTTTTAGCCGCCATTTTGAATTTTTATCAGTTGATATAAAGCAGTACCAATGTCGTATTTCATAAGCAATATCTACATTACTAATACCGTTAATCATCATCTCACCGTTCACGTGCAAATCATCATATGACGGAAACAATAGCAACACTCAGAATCCGAACGTGTACCTATTTTTTATGATGCCCATTGCATGCTAACTTCAAAGCCATCTAAGATACAGCTCAAGCGCGGCACCTTCTGCAATTGATGTAAAGGTCAGCTAAGGTAACACACATGCCGTGCTTAGGGTGACCAGCTCATACCAAATGCCAATCGAATTGTTTCACGTATTTGTCTATAACTGCCGTAAACCGTTTTTTGAACGCCATTTTGAGCGAGCCGCCATTTCGAATTTTCTCAAACTTTAAATGGGACCTCTCTTGAACGCATCACTTGGGTAAAGAAATGGCAACATCACTGTGACGGAAAAAAAAGAGGACAGCACCCGTAGTTACGACGAAAACATTCTTGAGGAATATTTTGTACAGAATATCCGTTACAGATGGACGATAAGTTCTAGATTGTGGGGTTTGGTTAACATCTTTGTAATGTGTGGCGCAGTGTCATCCCGTACCGCTACACTGTGTCTCAATCCTCCCCCCCCCCCCCCCCGCGGCAAGTTTGGGGGCAACCCGGTTGAAAATGGACTTTTTTGACGGCATTTTGAGCCGGCATCATGACATTTTATAAAATTTAAACGGGACCTTTTTTTTGATAAAAATGTTATTCTTCATATTCCAAAGCAGTTTGTGTTTAATCTGATGAACGATTTAGAAGATTTAAAATAAACAACCTTATTTGGACGCCATTTTAGATTGTTAGCAATACGTTCAAAAAGTCAAGTACATATGTCGTCCACCCTAATTTCAAAGAACATTCCTACCAGATGGCAATGATGCTTAACACCAAAAGGTACTTACGGTACAGCAGCTTTTGGATGTTAATTGGCGAGTAACGCAGTAAATCTGTTTTTGAACATCATTATTTCTGTATTTTTCACATAGCTAACAGATAGCGTGATCTTATAGATAAAAATAGACTTAGCAGATTTTGACGAAAAGGGAATTTCCTAACGGTATTACAGGAAAAAGTTTACCAGTTCATTGTTAGCCTTTGAAATTGAGATAATATGCACAATTTTATTTTCATTTTACATTTTATTTAATTGGAACACCAAAATACCTTCATTTTTCGTAACTTTTAACATTAATAATGGCGCCAACTTTACCTTGCTTCGAAATGGAGGTACTGTTTTAGTTTTGCACACTATGAATTGCTTTTGAATTGTTCCAATAAACCTTCAGCGCATTTTGCCACAAAGATGTATTAAAATTAGGAATTTACCACCATTTTTCCAAATTCTGCGGTGGACCAAAATCCACAATCGTTTTGGCAGGAAGTTTGTTTTGTTGCGGTGAATATATCATCATTAGGGAATGATTAACTCGAGTGTCTCGTGGCTGACTGACATTTGTCCAATAATTGTGGTCTCCCTTTTACCGCTATTATTGCATGGACACGGGGCGCACCTGGTGGCAGGTGATTAAGTTAGAGGTTGTTGGCAACGAATTAGGCTAATTTGTCCATTATAAGATTAAGGAAGATGAAGTAAGACAGCAGGGATGGCAATTATTGGATCCTTCGAGTGATTAGAAACATCTTGAAGCTGTGAAGCTGTTGAACAACACAAGAGGTCAAGAAAACCTAGTCAGTGATTTAATAACAACCGAGTTGTACAATTACTTTGTAGGTACGATGAAATTGAATAAAAAATTCTCCCCTAACGGACGAAATCTCACAAGGGATTGGTAATGCACACAAATTTTAATTTTTGGTATGAAATTTGCAGGCCTTGGTCACAACACCTCTGTAAAATCTAAAAATTACACACAGCTGATGTGAAGCTGCTTATAGTTTGGTCGACAGAGCTGTACCGCAAGCAGTGTGTAGTTTTTAGATTCTAACGTTTTGTTGTGACCAAGACCTGCAAATTTTAGGCCGAAAATTAAAATTTGTACGTATTACCAATGCCTCGTGGGATTTCGTCCGTCAGGGGACAACTTTTTATCCAAATTCCAGTTTATTCACTCTCCACCTTGTTTGAATTAAAACGTGACTACAACTACCTCTTGAATGATATGAAGAAATGACGAGTATT
This sequence comes from Lithobius niger, assembly GCA_023313725.1. Classification (NCBI taxonomy): domain Eukaryota; kingdom Metazoa; phylum Arthropoda; class Chilopoda; order Lithobiomorpha; family Lithobiidae; genus Lithobius; species Lithobius niger. The sequence goes on from JAHWFP010173207.1 coordinate 14,155, forward strand.
TTCCTCTTTATTTCAAAAGAAAATTATCTAAACCCTACTTATGGAAGTTAGGAATTCGATACGGTACAAAAATAAGGTGTAGATTGATTTAAAAAAAAACGCTTGAATCAAAACATTCATCGAGTTAAAAACAAGGTTCCGTATAGTTCTAGCATGTAAGATTTGACTGCATGCTCGAAGGTTGAAATTTTAGAAAACGAAAACGGATCTCGGGAACTGAATAGTCTGGAGTTGTGCACTTGTTTTTTAAACCGTTTAACCATTCAAAGAAAACCCAAATCCTACATGCAATTTTATAAGGTAACTTCTCTTTACTCGTTGGGTGCGTAGTGCTAAGAATATTTTTATAAAGCTAGGGATTTGTTTTATTTTCACATATTGCATATGGTCGTTTCTAATCCGGTGGTGCGAGCAGCATTGGAACAGAGATGAGATGGACTTGCAGTGCAACTATGAGGGACTCAGGATTTTGGATCTACGATTGCCCGACATTTATAATTAATCAGATTATTGATTAGGCATAGTTTAATCAGTCCTGGCAGATTGATAGAATTCAAGAAAAAAATTCAACGGGGGGGGGAGAGAGGCAACTCGTTTAGCAAAAGAAGAAAAATGTGTACCAAGTGAAAAATGATATACATGTTAACAAACTTGCAGAAATTTTTGGAAAAAAATACAAGAACATGCGATACAACAATTTATTGGTTACCATACTTTTCAGGTACTTTTTGCAAGTTTTATCTTGAGTGACATGCATTTCTTATTATGACTGTTTTGACAATTTTAGTTAACACGTCTGCGCTTATGGCTGCGTATACTTAGCTTATATTGCCTTTTCTGATTTTACAGTTTCTACGCTGTTTTACTACTGTACTAATAATAAACCAGTTTGTTGCATATTTGCAAATGGTGTGGAAAGGACCACATGGGCCGCTAACAACCAACCGACATTTAAAACGATGAGAGATTAATATGCGGAACGGCATCGAAAGTACCCGTATTGGGGATGGGGAGGGGGGGGCAACTGCGCAAGGGGTCGGGTAAGCGAGAAAAAATGTGCAAAGGGTCGCGGGTAAGACCGGGGGGAAAAACCATTAAAATCTTTGCATACATTTTGAAAGGTCACAGTTCCGCAAGGAACGCTTAAAGATTTCAAGGTATTGAGCAACACAACCTGACTGGGAGGCTGCTCCAGGGATTTATAACTAGGTTTGCAAAGAAAAACTTGCAACAGTTTCTATTTGCTCAATTTTTTGCAAGTTTCAAAGAGTGGCCGCGAGTTCTTTTCCCAGCTCGTACCTCAAAGAAAAAGAAGAAGTCGAAATGCACGATGCCAAGCAATTTAAGGAGAATGTCAAGGAAAGGTCGGCATGTAACCGTCCGTAATTCAAGGGACTCGAGATTTAAGTTTTATTTCGGAGACCATTTAGATGTTTCGTAAAAATATACTGTCACCGGTTCCAAAGCCTCGATGTCATCCAGTATAGGGGGGGGGGGAGGGGGGGGCTCCACACAAGGCTTGCGTACTCCAACAATGGCGTTACATAAACCTTGAAGGCCCAAACAAGGGTCTTTGTGTCACCTGACGTACAAACCTTTTTACGACCTCTGTTTCATTGAAAGTAAGTTTAGTATTCATGAAACTCCAGAACTCCACGCCAGACTGATCGGAACTTTCATCTTGACACATGATGAGACCGGACGAGACAAAGCTCCTTTCGTCTCGTCTCGATCGATATTTTGCGTGGTTTCTCATGACATTTATCATATTTTAAACTTATCAATTAGTCGATCTTTGCACGTATTAACGATTCTTTTTCAGTTTCTGCACTGATAGTTAAGCCAAATATCGTGAAGCGTCCACTTTTTTTACAGCGGTGGTTCCAAAAAATAGTCAGGTTGTCATACTGCCTTCAAACATCCCAATGCTTTAAAACCCTGTGAGCAATATTCAATTCGAGTGTTTAAACTGGTCTTTTAATGTTGTTGGATCACATACTTCGACAAATTTCCTCAAACCTTTTAGCATTCAGCAAATTCTGATTTATTATGTTTATTAGTCAGTATTTCGTTCCGCATTTCAATAATACCTATTTTTCTAATGATTATTTTGACGATTGAATATAAAAAAGTGTGGATTCAAACTTAGATGTAGGAGGTGGGAGAGGGGGATCACCGACGGACAATGTTCCATTGTATTTTGCCACAATGTATTATCCAGTAACTCACTAATTCATGCAGAAAGCGAAGTGGTTGTTAAGAAACATTTTCAAAGTAATGAAGCTTAGGGACCGGTCATTATTTATCTCTGAGGGAAGGGGCCAGCGCAAATGGGGGGGGGGGTTGGATGGGTTTCATTTTTACCTCACGGGGGGGAGGGGGTCACACATTTTTTAAGCCCCACAGAATCGGGGGCCCACAAGACAAAACACTGAACCAACTGGAGGAAAAAGTAATTTTTTGACCTAAAAAATGATACTTTAAGCAGTCAAATTTATAAAGACGCCATAGCTTCTAGGGGGGAAAGTCTCCAAGACCACCTATTATGTAAATTTCTATTAGATTCTGACGTTATTTCTAGTGTCGTGCGATGAATAGTTCTTTAAAACCACTTTCTATAAAGTTTTTTCTCCGTAGTGTATTTTTCCTGTTGTGAAGGGAATGGACATATGTTGCCTCGAACTTGCTTTGTAGTGTTAAAGATAATTTAAAGAAAATGTCCTTTAATGGTTTCACGAACATCCTTTTTTCACACAATTAGGAATCTGTCGATGCAAAGTGCTATTTAGTCCAAAGGAATTCATCGCCACTTAAGCAGAAAAGACGCAAGAAAATCGTGGTTTTGCAGTGGATGGTTTACAATATCTTTGAACCTTGGATGAAGGAAGTTCGTTTTACAGTGTCTTGGGAGAGCTGTCAGCGAAAATGTAGAGGTAACATTCTCAATTCCTCTGCCACTGCTTCCCCCCCCCCCCCCCCCCCGTTCCCGGTCAGACATATAGTAAATAATGACCAGTCGCTAGCTTACATAAACCAAAACAGGAAATGTGTCATGATCTCGATCACAATTTAGTCTTGAAAGCATAATAATATAATAATCTTAAATTCCTATGACTTTAGTATTTTTCGTTGTGAGTATTCAACTTTAATACATGTGAAAAGTAAGACAACACATACCCTTCAAGCGAATATAAACATTCTAGATGCGTCGAAAGCTTAGCATACAATTGCTCCCTTTCCAATTGAATACTATGTAACGCTCAAGCTTTTTTAAAAATCTGTCCATGCCTAAGAGTCTTGGAGGCGGTGTTTTGAGCTTCGTCGCAAATTCAAGTTTAGGTTTGTTCAATATTTATTCTTCCGAGGAACGGTAACGGAAATTAACTTTCGCTCACGAAATATGTCAATTTTTGCATAAAGGAGTTAATAAAGAAGCTCGATCACGTGGTATATCAACTTTCGGCTGTCAAACCGTTAAATTTCGCTTCCAAATCACCGCTAGTTAATTAAAACTTTGCCACCAGATGTCACCACATAGCTAAGCAGGCTGCGGAGATTTTAAAACTTGCAAGCTGTAACTTGATGCGACAGGTGCGCTTCCTGCGACCACATGCTGTACCCATGGCATCGTAGATGTGTCATCCAAAGTCAAAAGGAAAGGTTCTTACGTTATGAACATTTACTTCAGAAAGCCGACATGTAGCTGCCAAAGTGTTTTAGTTTTTAAGTTAATAAACTGAATTAACGGCAAGTTCGTCAAGCGGATTAAAGTATAGTTCCACTTGGCCATTGGAACAATTGTGTATTATTTTTAATAAAATTAACAAACATTTTTGGTCGTAATCTAAGACATATGAAAATAAATATAGCACCTACATAAATAATTACAATAACGTTTTATAAGATTTAACACAATTACGTAAATTTTACTTTCGAAACTATAAACGGGACAGCAAGCCAATTGGGCTCGATAAGTGTTAAATAAATGCGGATGCAAACCTATTTACGTTGCCTTTTGGACTTAAATGTCAGACTGTCTGAGCGGGGAATCGAACCCACGACCTTTGAAATCAAAGGCCGGAGTCCTCACCGCTCAGCCATACTGACATGGCTTTCGAAACTGGCGCGTTGAATGCACGGCTTTTTCTGTGCGTTGTTTCGCCTAGTTCAGTACAAAGCAGCTTCTTGTGTTGACTGGCGTGCTCCGTCACGATGCATGTATCAGTTCTGAGTCTTGGTCAGTGGCGTAACGAATTTGTGTTGGGCCCCTGCGCAAAACTCCAGTGTTGGCCTCCCCCCACCTTTTCCGTAGTTCCATATTTTTTTAACAAGTACTAAGACTTCGGCTAAAGGAAAATGGTTGAACCGATTTTCAAGGAATCACGAAATTTTAGCCAAATGTATCGACCAAATCCAAACCTCATCAAAATCAGCTGTTCAGGTAAAACTGTCCATGCGACATTGCAGATGGTGGCATTAGTGTCTTGAATGGGATTTGTGCTTTGTGGTTAGCAGATAAAACATGTTTCCATGCTCGTGTCTGATTTTTTGTTTCTTTATTCATCTTATCGTAGAGCTATAGTCTTCATTAAGTACTTACTATTTCATATGTGGATTTGTTATGGATGCACGCAGACCAGACGGGCCCCCTTGTGGTCTGGGCCAGTATGCAATGCCTACCTAGCATACCTGTACGTACGCCACTGAGTCTGGTGTTACTGATGCATCCACGGAATGAAAGCAAAAACTAAAATATTAGACCAGCGTTAGTATGAAAAGCTAACTCGAAATATTTTTTTATCCCGAGACCTTTTTAATGGGGCGGAGAATATGGCTATTATTGGCCCTAACGAAAAGTGGGGGGGGGGGGGGGGGCGCCATACCCCACCTACAGTTTTACCGTTTTCTGGAAACCGTGCTTCACCCGGTCTGTACGTCGTCTTGCTCTGCAATGCTTGTGCAGACAACGGCTGTTATACACATAGATTTTTCTTGTTCTTGGGCAAATTGTTTAGGAAGCCGTAGGAAGCTGTATTGGTAGTGTGTGCACTGTGGTGAGAATGCTTTCAACGTCTATTACCCAAAGTACGCCTACAGCTAACTACTATAACCCGTAGGACGTAATACCGTCTCTTTGGACACGTCAACGCGAACAAAATACGTGGTTTGCTACCGAGATCAGGCCTAAACCAGATACAAGTAATGGGACAATCACGCCAGTTAACAAAAGCAATCCTAAGAATGGTTGGAGCTGGGAATTAACTGCAAACCTTCCGAACCAAACTTAAATATTTAAGTTATTTCCAACAAAGTAATGGATCATATCAAAAACCAAAATTAGTAAAAGTTCCAGTTTTGGTTCGTCCCTTCCAAGGAGTGATATCAACACACCAAAACATTCGCCAAGTTAATCGCACCGATGAATAGTTCGAAGGTTAAATGAAAACTAGAACATTGCTACTTTCGGTAGCAATGTTCAAGTTTTCATTTAACGTCCAAAGTATTATTCGGTGCGATTAAGTTGACGAACGTTTTGGTGTGTTGATATCACTCCTTTGAATGGGCTAAACCATTCGGAACTTGGTGGTACCTTTTGCCAGTTTTGATTCCTAATATGATATCACTTTTTTTTTAATTGTGTATTAGATTCAATTCAACTAACCTGCAGATGTGTAATACGTGCCACGTCAATAGCAGCTTGACTGGTAATTTTTCTAATAGTTTAATTTCATATCACTCCTTTGAGAGGCCGAACCATTCTCCACTTAGGCGGCTCTTTATTAGTTTTTGCTTTTGTTTTAATTTAAATAAAATAATTTTTTATCTAATTCATATCACTCCTTTGTGAAGCCGAGCCATTCTCAACTTGGTGGCCTCTTTAGCAGTTGTTTAACTGTTCCTAAAACAAGTTAATTTTAATAAAAATTACATTTAATTCCTTCATGTTCAGGTTCTTCCTCTGGTGGAAGATGTGTAGGAAGTTTTGTGTTGCACATATGAAACCAGCATTCGGTTTGCCCCTTTTCTTCTTTTTTTTATTTAATGTTTGCCATGAATTGAGTTTGCCTTCCGGTCCACCGGTTAACCAATATTTGCGTCCAGCTTTAGTCCCGGATCATAAATTCAAAATGTTTGAAATTCTAAAACTTTGCCGTATGGGTAAAGTAAACAAGCACAGAGCATTTGTTTGTCATGGGAACCATTGATCTGCGACTTAAGTATTAAAATATACTTGTCATCCATGCACTGGCATGATATCGACGTATTGAGCTTAGTTGATATGCCACGCAAACAGTGCTGTATCACACATTTTAAGGCAAAGAATACATAGATTCTTGTTGAGATAGGTTGCATACATTATGAATTAAACAACAATTACTAATCTAGACACACGCTAGTGTGTCGCCGCCAAGTAACAGTGGATCATCCCATTGTAGACATCCGATTGTTAAAAAATTGATTGTTAATGATAAAAAGGCGGCTCACTAGCAGACATGTGTCTGTTAACTGTAAGCAACTGAAAGTATATTTTGGCATGTTGAGGATAAATCCCAATGCGACAGATAGGTTTCAAATTGTGGAAAGTGTAAGGGGTAGGGTCAGAGATTAAGAAAAACTAAAATTTAAAGGATGAGTGTCCACCAATCATAAAGAAAAAGAAGCGTCAATAACGTTGTTTTTATGTTACTGTCTAGCTAGCTAGCTAATAAGATTTTTTTCATGTTAAATCCTATAGACTTTTTTCTCATGGCTAGCGCAAAATTGAGAAGGCCTACGTACCTGAACTTATGCACACGGATGCATGGTGATCTGAGGATGGTCCTTTTGTTGGTTTGGCGGTTGTAGGGGTCACGACAAATGCGTGGGAGGGTTTTCAAATTCACCACCGGCAAATTTAAATTTCGTTTCTTTTCCAAGTTGCAACCAAAGATTTTAAGCAACAATGGCTTGAACAATCAAGACTGGTCCTTAGATTTATTGTAAAAGCCTGGACGAACTAAAAACTGAACTGTAACGAA
>JAHWFP010173208.1:0-47624 GCA_023313725.1 Lithobius niger
TCTTGATTCTCATTGTAGTTTTCAAAACGTTTAAGGAACCAAATAAAATGTTCAGTACATCGAAAACGGGAAAAAATCGTTAGTACCGTAATAACAGATGAGAAAAAAAGATAATCGATAATAATCATACGTTTTACTATTAAAAAGACTGCAACATGAATCCACTTGAAGTAGGCAAAACATTTATTCTGAAGTAAAACAAACAGTCACTAGGCTAATGAAAAAAATCTGTTAAGCAAAAAACATAAAAATAAGAAACACGTTAATTTGTTAAATCCTATCACACGCTTCCTTTTTCCCAGCTTGGATCAGCCGGAACGCATTGAAATTCTGGTTCAGTCATACAGTAACAAAGTTTTGGTTGCTTGTTTTGAATAATCAGTAGGCTAGGTCTATTTATAAACAATTTATAAAAATTCAATTGTTCACATTTTTTGTTTACACGGCATTGTTCTGCTGAGTCTTTCTACTTTTCTGATGCAACTAAACCCTGACACGGCTTTAGGCCTAATAGAAGCAGATTTCTATTTGATCACTGAAACCGGAAGTTCAAGTTTACAGCAACCTACCACGTCGGGAGCGGTGGTTTCGGTAAATATTGCAAAAGTAACAGTTTCTGACGAATATAAATTGAATGGAAATTATAAGCGAATATAGACTAAAATACCAGGGGTACCTGGTTGATTTTAGTTTTTGTTTGCCCTTACGAAATATACATTACCTTATTTTTATTAGCAGTCCCCCCCCCCCCCCATGGAGTTCTATTATCCCTAGACTTGAAAACTGGCTTCCCTGTCGGTCTCGTATCTCACTGCGCATGACAGGAACTGGGATTGCCTATATAAGCGGTTTGCTGCGATCCCCAGCATCTTTCTTCTAACCCTCATGAACCTAGTCCATTAGAGAGGAAGCTGGGTGGGTGAAAGGTAATGTATATTTTCGTAAGGGCAAACAAAAACTAAAATCAACCAGGTGCCCCTGGTATTTTAGTCTTTTTATTGCCACAAAATATACATTACCTTATTTTTATTAGCAGACCTCGTCACCCATGGCGGCGGGCTAGGTTCGGAGCACCCACGATATGAGCTGGCAGCCCCTACGGACAATGTCCGTTGTGGAACCCACGTAAGTTTCTGGAGCGAAAACCGGAGTAGAAATTGGGATGACATGGAACCGGTATATAGATAGTCCAGACGACGGATGCAGATGATGGAATCCGATAGAGAAGTGACCACACATCGGGTGCAGGATGAACCGGGATTGGAGCCTCGACAGGGGCATGGCACGTAGGTGAAACATCAAGGAAGGTGTTGGGATTGAACCCCCAGGGAACTGAAGCCTCCAATAGGTTCGGATCTGCAGAAGTCGATATTTCTAAGTTTGAGCCGGGATCCCAGAGAAGACCGAGTCAACAGGAAAGACGGGGATTTCATGATGGCCGCGGTGTGAGGCCGGTTGCCGCATGTGGCCGGCTGTGGACAGGATCGTAGAGCGGCATGGTTGTCAAGAGGATCGTCATCCGGAGGATCGATCCCAAGCGGACCGTCAGAGTATGTGCCTACCTAACTTTAGATCGGTTGTAAAGATGTCACGAGCCGCCTTGGGAAGGAACCAAGAGCACACCCCGTACCCCTGAGGATATGAAGGGGCCCAAGGAACAGAGCGAGGAACGGAGGATCCAAGGACGGCGGATCGAGTAGGAGGATCGTCGATGAAGGACCGTTATCAGGTGGGTCGATCCCAAGCGGACCGGCGCATAACCTTCCCAACTGTAGAGTAGTTGTAGTGACGTCATGAGCTGCCTTGGTCACGAACCAAGAGCACACCCACACACTAGAGGTTGTGAAGGGGCTTAAGGAACAGAGTAAGGAAAGGTGGATCGACGGACGGCGGATCGAGTACAGGATCGTTGCCAAACGGATTGTTGCCAAGGGATCGTCATCCAGCAGATTGATCCCAAGCAGGTCGTTGCAGAACCAATCTATTGGCAGGGGAACTACAGCCGGCACGAGCCGCCCTGGACAGTAACCAAGAGCACGCCCCAAACATCACAGATATGAGGGGGCCCAAGAACGGAGGCTCGAGGTTTGTAAGAACGGAGGATCGTGTGATTGAGCATCGTCGAACGAAGAGCAATGGAAGAGCAGCCTCATCGTGGAGCAGCATAGAAAAGAGATGCGAGAGACTCTCGGCGTAAAGATGAGGAACCGTTGGTCGGGTCAAAAAATGGGGGGGGGGGACGCCGATCAGGAATCCAAACAGCGGTTCTCCTTGGGAACTGGCCCAAGTATTTTTAAGACATGTTGACACGATGGTGTTGTTGTTTTAGGTGTTAGTCATTGACACCAGGATCGAGCCTTATCCTTCTGTGATCAAGCGTTCGAGTGCACATCCGAAGTGCAAAGCCACAGAAAAGGAGGTTTCGTAGTCGAGACTGGAATCGTGTGGTGGTGAAGCAAGAGGCTCGAAGTACATCGCGAGCCATGTAGCGGTGTAGGCCTACAGAGCAGGGAATCGAAGATGAATCGAACCATAGGCCTTGTGGCAGAAATCGAGGTTGAAAAGACCATCCCATGGAGTGGAAAGAGCGTAGGAGCGGCCCTGAGTAACGAAGGGATTGATGGTCGAAAGTGTAAGGAACGAAAGTGTAAGGAACGAAACGTGGAATAAAGGGGAAGCCGGGCCTAGCCTTGATCCAAACCTGGATCGTGAGCCAGGAATAATCCCTAAGACGAAGAAAGTGAGGTCGGCATCACAGGAAAACGGTGTTGAGCCTGGATCAGTCCGGGTTCTAGCCACAGGTAGGAAACAGCCAGCAGGAGAAAGGGTTGTAGCTGACGATCCCCTTTAGGTATCGATGTACCCATGCCAAAGGGTGGGTGGATGGGCCCAGTCCGAGCCTGGATGCTCGTAGTAGGAAGCAAAGACAAACCGGCGGCCTGCATGGCAGGTCTTGAGGTGGAGGATCGGAACACGGTTTTGCTTGTTGTGGGTAAACGCCCAAATCTTGCTCTATCCTGAAGGAGGGATCGAGATTCCGGAAGGGTGATGATGGCCATGGATGCATGTAGTAACGTAGTCGAAGTGAGGATTAGTAGAAAATCTTGGCCCATGCAGATCCCTGAAAGTCGTGGCGAACAGCACGGTGTCACTGAAAACATTGTTAATAGAACTACTGTGAAATTCAAATTCAACTGTCAAATGGCTCATTTCCCCCATGATCGCTAAATTTCACAAAGAAGACACTCTCACAGTCTTGCTAATTTTCAACAGTACCCCTACTGTCTTCATCAGGCTCTCCAAAGTTCAATGGAGAATAAACAGAGGCCAGATTGGCCCTATGCCTTGCAAGTATGGGAGGCCACAATGTAAGCCATGCCTTGCAAATACTGGAGGCTGTGATAACTGCCAAATTCAAATCCAAGCAACTGACAACAAGCAAGGATGTAGCCAGAGACCTAAATTGGATCCTAATTTCACTTCTTTGTGAAATTAAGCGATCATGGGGGAAATGAGCCATTTGACGGTGTCACTGTTGATGAGTAATTGTTGCTGGTGTGGAGCTTGTTGTAATCGGTAATCGAGTCATTCTGGAACGGCACAACCCTGTCGGGGAGTGGTTAGTGAAGAAAGACCCGACGGTTCGCTCTGCTTAGGTTTTTTATACGATGGAGGCTGCGCAGATGCGTCCGCAGCGGGTAGCAAGTTGGGGAAGAATCTTCTATTGTTTTTCCAGTTGAAACAGCATCATGAGGTGATGATTAGCAGGAAACCATGCATCGATGTCAAGAAGGTAGACGGCTGGCGGATCGTGGTTCGTGGAAGGGCCCAAGCTGGGTGCATGGGCCCAGTCCGAGCCGTGTCGTTTGTGACTTGAAGCGGGATCGGACCGAACATAGGTCCTATAAAGGCGGTGATTAGAGTTTGCAAAAAAAACGAGCGTGTATTCAGGTGGGAAAACAGCGGAGTGTTGCTTGCAAAGGATCCGGATCGTGCAGGTGCCTTTTCATGGAGGCTGCGCATAAGCGCGCAGAGGGAAGCTAGTCGGAGAGAGAACGTCGATTGTTCCCAATGCTTAAAGCGTGTAAAGAGGTCGGGATGACGATCCACATCAGGAACCGATGTACAAACAGGCAGGTGGAACGTGATCCGCAAAAGGGTCCAGGCTGGGCGCATAGACCCAGGTCGAACCTCGGTGTTCTTGATATGAAGCGGGATCAGACCAAACCAGGTCCCACAAGGCTAGAAGAAACAGAAAACAGTTGTCCAATGATGTAGGAAGGCAGCAGATTGTGGTCTGCACAGGGCCCGGATCGTGCAAGGGTCTAGTTCAGGCTTACTGATGTCGTACAGGAATGGATCGAGACGAAGGTGCGAGTAGAAGGATTGTAGCTCCTTCTTCGAAGCTCATAGATGTAGGCATATGGGAGTGGCGATCCGTGAAGGATCTCGGCTGAAGAGGCAAAGGGGCCCAGGTCGGAGGTTGGGGCCTGATTCCAGCCTAATGGTTGTGGCTGCCAAACAGTGGTGGATCGAATCACCAGCAAGGGGAACTGAACCAAGTCCAAGCAGAGGCTCAATGTGCAAGTGGCAACCAACGTCAGTAGACGGAGTAGATGTCGGTCCATCCCCCCTCCCCCAGGTCTCGAACCCAAGGATCGCAAGAAGCTGAAGGGAAAGGGCGGAACAGGATTCATGGACAACAGGAACCATTGTTGATAACAAGAATTAGCGACGAATGAAGAGTCGATCCCCACCGATCCGCTTGCCATGAAGGGCTTGTGCGGATCGACGTGGACGATGGAGGGGTCCAATCCTCATCTTTACCCAATCCTCTTCTTACCACGATGTAATGGAGTGGAAGTAGATGATCCCCCCCCCCCCCCCCCCCCCCGGTATGGGACCGAGGATCACTAGGGAGCCGAGGGGAGGGGGATGCATCCACATCCGCAGGGATCGTACAGAGGTGGCTGGAACCGAGAGGATCGTGAACACGTTTCGGGTCGTGCGGATCGCAGAGTGGATAGATCCCACTCTGGTAAGCAGCTAGCCAAAGAAGCCACGGTTACACTGGGCACACCCTTGACTTCGATAGGCGGTAAGGGGCACAGGAACCGCGATCGTAAGAACCCAAAGCGGACGGTGGATCGATGTAGATCTTCTGAAACTGGAATCGAAGGGAGAGCTCAGGAGCAACCATACGCGGCGGCTGCCTAGGAAGAAAGATGCTGGGGATCGCAGCGAACCCCAGCATATAGGCGATCCCAGTTCCTGTCATTCGCAGTGAGATACGAGACCGACAGGGAAGCCAACTTTCAAGTCTAAGGCTAATAGAGCTCCATGGGGGGAAAACTGCTAATAAAAATAAGGTAATATATACTTTCGTGGCAATAAAAAAATAATTTAAACTAGCAGTTAATGCTTCTTGGCTGTGGATTGATGCAACACTGGCTGAAACATTTCAGTATCCGAGAACCTTCAACGCTTAGATGAGCATGATCGCATGCTAAAAGTAAAATCCTGCCTAGGTGGACATGGAGAGGGGTGGGGGTGGGCGGGGATTTTGGGTTGTTTAGATGCTGAAAAGGAATAATATTTAAAAAAAAAAAAAAGAGGAGTTTGGTACTGCTTATCTTCAGGCTCAAATTACAATTTATAGGAAGTTAGGTTAGTTCTTTTTTTATTTTTTTTTTAAAGATGTCTTGCTGCGATCAGCAAATTGCCAAGTGGGGACCATTAATCTCCCGGTTTATCCTGGGCCAGGATCCACTTCAGCAAAAGCTAAGTAGAAAGTGTTGACTAAGAGTGATTTTGCATTTAGGGACTTAGAATAGTTACAGTGTTTAGAACCTCATAAAGGTTATAGAGTTCAGGCGAGCTCTTGGCAAGAATTCCTTAGCAATAGCCTAATCCCCTTTTACTTTAAGAGTGCTATAAATGGAAAAAAAGGGAGTACTTAAACTCTAATTTAAAGTGCAATGACTTACTGTGAAATAAATAATTTGACTTAAACCTACAGCAAGATTGTGTTGACTCCCTTACTTGTGCATGCCGATATTATGATCTTGTTTTTATTAGTGCTGCTTAGTTGATTCTACAGGCAGTACGAGGAATATTACTAAATACTCGTACATTACTAAATACTAGCATAGCCACGCACTGCATGGAGACTGAAAATCCTATTGACTGGAGAAATACTAAGACTCTTATGGTTTCAAACACAAGGAGTGACGTGCATCTACGTGGACTAGAGTGGGACAATACCGGCAAGAGTGTTTACCGTGGCGTGAGTACGACATTGCAATTCAAAGTTCACACTTTACCACTAATAAATGAACAATTATAAACTCTGTCCACTTGAATTTTCGGTGGAATAATGCAGCGTCTACCTTCTTCAGAAGTACAGGGAAAAAACGAGCACTAAACTGATCAATAAAGATCAGTGGTCCAACGGAAAATGTGGAAAGTTCAAATTCTAATTCAGATTCTGACACAGCCTGAAGCAATGTAAACCTCGTTTAGTACTTCGTTTTTTGCCTGGACTTCTGAAGAAGGTGGATGCTGCATTATTCCACCGAAAATTCAAGTGGACAGAGTATAATTGTTCATTTATTAGTGGTGAAGTGTGAACTTTGAATTGCAATGTGGACTAGAGTCCCTGCTATCCAACAACATGCAAAAGTGGTTGCAAAAATTATGAATTTACAAGGCCCATCGCATCCCAACATTTGTCATCTAGTCAACAGAGACTTTAGCGCTAGTCTCTGGAAGCACTGGAACGAACGGCAATACCATTACAGAGGGCTACAGCAAGAGCCAAATTTCAAAACCACAAAACGACGATGTAGTAGAAAAAGAACTGAACTTGAATCCTGAGAAAGACGGGAATTCAACTGATTATATGCTGATTATATAATCTACTGTTTATACTAATAGGCCTAAATGCGTAGTTAGCGATTTTTATTCTTATTGCAAATGGTTTAGTAAGCTTAGGCCGGGAAAAAAAAATTGTTCAGTTCTCGGGCGCGGGCGGGTCCCCAAAAATCATGCGGGTCAATCGCTTTTTATTTCATTCGTCTTACATCGTTACCTGTGGAGTGAGGCACTACAAAATATTTATTCTTGCGAAAACTATTGGCCATAATTATTTCAAACTTATTACACGCACGCAACATATATTCATTAAAGTGCACAGAAAAAATCGGACAAATGGCTTTAATAGTTTCGGAGAACTGTTGTTTTTTTAAAAATTACGGACGGTAATGAAAATTGAAAAATTTCTGTGTTAACAAAACGCTTCCGAAAGTCGGCGGTAGTTAGGCTAAAAATCATTGTTCCCACCTGATAAGCAATAGTGTGAAGGTTTATAGGCTCCTTTTCCATTTTAGTTTTCCATCGTGGATGCTGATTTAATTTTTTAATGCTGTCTTTCTTGTGATTTGCAATGACGAACTAAAACACAAGTGCTCGTCAAGCGCTCACGTGAAATCCGAAGCGATCGGCAGCGTCCATGTTGAAATCGTGCATCAGCCAATGAGAGCACGCAAAATCGGTCACGTGGTGCCAACCAGCCAATAACGGAATGCGATTTACAAATGCTTTGGAAAGTTTGCTTGAAAACGGCCAGAAACGGCCTACTACAATTCGCCTGATTGGCCACTGCCAAATGGCCATCGAGAAAATATGTTGAGAGGCCTAGATTGAGGGGGATTCCAGCTTTCCAACAAATACAAGATCGCATCGCCCAGTCAAATGGTTCGACTGCTACCGCTGATCAAAAGTGACCAATTTTCTGCTTTTTAACTTATGAAAAAAGATTGAGAAAGGCATTTTTGTAGTTTTTAGTGAGTCTATACTCAACTAAAGTGCTTTTAATAAAATTGTAGACATTGGTAACAACGGTTTTTTTTTTTTTACAGAAATCGATGTCAGGAATTTCAGCGTTTCACATTTCGATATTTTGGTGGAAAATTGCGTTTTTCGACCCATGGTTTACCTTCAAACTTCGACGTATATATACGTCGTTACTGTGTTTGGGATGATTTTTTTTGGACGTATACATACGTTCATACTGCTTCATTTTGAAAATAAGCAATAAAATAAAAAGCCGGGTGGCCTGGCCCTTTTTCGACCTTCGAAATGCCCGAGAACCAAACTTATTTTTTTTCCCGGCCTTATTTAGTTATTTTTTTTATTTACTATTGAAAATAGTAGGCTATGCTGAGTTTTTTTTTTATTGTTTCATAACAGACCCAAAACAGTTTCCATCAATTTTTGGGGGATGTCAACAGTTTTATTAGATTTTTTCCTGTTTTGTCTTGCAATACACCTCAACTCATTTAAACGGTAACCGGTTTTACCAGATTGGTCGTTTTTCGTTTCACAAAAAGTTATGGTTTTTACAACCCTACTAATTAGGATACATAAAAATGTTTGAAAAACCAGATTAAGAGAAATAAACGTTTAAAATTCTGCTACCTCATTCAAGGGATAGAGGTTAAAAATAAAACCAAATACCCTTACAGACAAAGACTCTTAAATTAACTACTATGACAAGCAGATGTAATACCTCTTCCATCAGACGCCTCCTTTCTAGCCTTTCAATATCTTCTTCACTATATTCCTGTACTTCAAAAGCACCCAAAACAGGTTTTGTGTCGTCTTGCAGTTCTGCACCTACACAATAATAATTATAACAATATAATCTGAAACTGGCCGACAGTAAATTTCAATTATTTAGCCTGCACAGTCGAATCAACATAGTAATCAACTTCTCTTCCATCAACCTAGTGCTAAACTTCTGGTGCTTTGTAAATTAAACTGACCATAGTATTGCTAAAACAAAGAAATTGCTTTGTGAAGTTAAAAGGTAAAATGGTTTACACTGAATGCACATCACATCTAGATACTATACAACTTCTGTAAATTACTGTGCAGCTTCCCTCATCGTAATGCCCACTTGGATGATAGGCATGTGGCATACTAGTTTGCTTTGCACAAATAAATGTTCAATCCACCAAGCTAAATATAATATTGACCCTTTCTGGCGACCATGACAGCACACAAAATTACCGAATTCTGTCACGCACAGGAGCAGGTTGGTTTAATAATCTACATTAAAAAATGTACATTCTTTGTTTCAATTTTCTGCTAAGAGGGAGTGCCACAGTACACAAACATGGTGGTTATAAAAAAAGTGTTCAGTTCAGACTAAGGCTGTACCGAGCACATTTTTTCCTGCCGAGCCGATCCCGAACCAAGCGCTTAAAAAATGCCTGGTACACCGAGCATAACCGAACTGATCAGTGATGCCGAGCAGAACTGAGCACCTTTATTATCACAGGGTGCTACCGGGAGCACCAGCATTTTTCACGTTTTCTCACATTCCAACTTTTCATTTTTTTCACGTTTTCACATACCCGCTTTTCATTTTTTTCACAATACTTTTCATTTTTGCATCACTATTTCTTTGTTTTCATATACACACCAGTTTCACAATTCTTTAATACATTTTTTTTCTTTTCCAGTAATCATTATAATTTCTCTGTAATTTCACTCAAGAGAGCAAAAGCGAATTCAAAGCAATTCCGGTAATAAACCAATCAATTTTTTTCCTTGTCTAACAACAGACATGCCTACCTAATGCCGGGTCCATAATGAAGACGGATAATTTGATTGTTCTTTTACTTCGACAGTGCGTTTTGCTTTATTTTTCACACACTACTCGTGTTTTTTTTTTTTTTTACATTTTCCCCTTTTATTTTACCACTGACAAATTTTCACATTTTTCACACTGGCAGCATCCCTGTAAGCAACACTCGCTAAATGCCACGCAGGCTTCTAGATACGACAATTCTTTTCACTAAAACAGCCTGGCGTAGCAGCAACCATAGGCTACTAGTAGTTTCGCACACTGTAATTGATGACGTCTCGACATATCTGGTATGACCAATTAAGCCTGCATTAACAACCATTATCGTAACAAAATAAGTAATTTTATTATGAGGCAAGTTACTTTTAAGCTAATAAAAGTTTTAACCATTCAAACAATTAAATGAGTGCTGTTGACACTAAAACTCTGAGATTTTTCTTGATGAAGGTAAGCTTCGTAACTTTTTTCAGGTTTCAGAAAGGAGTGTAATGGTGTAACAATACTTCCAGTGGTACTAAACCAGCAACCATGTGCACGTTAGCCCAAAAAAGAGCCTTCCGCTATAATGCACTGCTGTGGTTACCAAGGGTAATATGAAAGTGAATGGCCGAAAAAGCATAAAAAAAGTAGTTAATCTGCACGAATTACCTGCAAATATGGGTAATATATTGAATTCTGTGGTAGCAGGAACGATGCATAGCCTAGATCATAATCATCGACTGGAATCCGCCAAAACGAAGCTCGTGTTCAAGGTCGAGTGGTCACTGAATTGCGCGCCAAGACTAGACACGAGCCGCGCTGCTCGACTCGGTTAAATGGACGCAATTGCTCGGTATACCGAGATTGCCGATCATGCTCTGCTCGGCGAGAATCGGCTCGGCATCGGTACAGCCTTAGTTTAGACTAATAATCAAAGAATGAAAAAAATGCTAGCATAAGAACCGGACAAGTTTTACTTTTAGTCGAAGGACCCATACATAAATAACGATGTCATGCATATTTTACATCTTTTCAACTCCCCTTTTTCCCGTTACTGTTTCACAACTTTTGCAACCCCCTAGAAAATTATGCCCCAAACATCCGATCCCCCCCCCCCCCCAACCATTACCAATGATGAGAGAGCTATTTCAGAAAAATTGTTAATTTTCTAGATTTTTCCGACATTTTTGTTAACACTTAACGCAGTGCACTAAAGCCATAGTAGTCATATGATTCAAGTTCATGTTTATTAACTTCCCATGGTAAATTCTTGTTAAAAGGCATAAATTAATTTTCTCATGGTAAAGGAAGTAATTCTTACTTGAATAACATTTCGCTGGCCTAGTTAGCCAAAATTGTCAAACTCATTGTGTCTGTTGGTTGCTTCTCCATAGTAGCCAGTTTCATATTCAGTTTTTAAATATTTTCACTATCAGATGGCAGCACCAAACAAGCTGTGGTCAGTTCGTGACGGATGATGGGTGGCAATGCTACAACCCAAACACCTGTAAGTATTACTGATCAATTTTACGTGTACAGCAGATTATGAGCCCGGAAAACAATCGGTTTACGTGATTTTACGTCTGCATGGACTTTTATAAGCTTCAAGCTTTAAGCGTTCAGTTGATTATATAAATGGAAAAAAGTTAATAGGAACACAGTTTTTTTAAGTGATATTTTATGCAAAATGTTTTATACTATACAAAAATAAAATAAATAAATCAGTTTGATATGAATGAATTACAGGAGACAGTGAGGAACCTAAAGAAAGAACGGGAACCAGGACCAGACGGTCTCATCAGCGAACAAATTCAGCACAGTGGTTGGATTGCCCACAGTAGACTCGCTAAGCTGTTCTCTGCTGCCTTCTCACATGGGCTCTGTCCAAAAGCCCTTGTCAACACTTCGCTTAGTTTGTACAATTCTTAAAAAACCTACCGCAGATCCAACCAACAGTGCTAATTACCGCGGAATTGCACTTATGAGCCCGCTGGCTAACTGCTCGACACTTTGATTCTTGCCCGCCTGAAGCAGCTAGTGTCAACGAATGCTGCTCAGTTTGGTTTCAAAGCTGGACACTCGACGGTTATGGCGGTTCATACCTTAAGGAAGTAGCTCGCCGGTACAGGAAGGGTGGTTCAAAGGTTTACGCCTGCTTTGTTGACGTTAACAAAGCCTTCGACAAGGTTCCCCATAATAAACTTGTCTTCAGCAACGAGGCATAATTTACTGGTCTTCAGCAACGAGGCATCCCACGCAATATCATTACACTGATTCAGGACATGTATGCCCAACAAAGCCTGGTAGTTGTTTGGGAGCAAGGCAATTCATGCCCTTTCTAGGCAACTAGCAACGTACGTCAAGGTAGCCCACTCTCACCTTTTTTGTTCTGTCTGTTCACTGACGATGCGTGCAGAATATCCGTGTTTCTCAGCTTGGCTGTCGGGTGAACGAAGTGATCACTAATATTACTACCTTCGCAAACGATATTGCACTGCTGGCCTCAAATCGGCCTGGCCTGCAGATGCTGCTGAACAAATTAGAACGTCTGCTTCTGGATAAGGGTATCTGGTTGAGCCTAACCAAATCGGTGGGTATGATCTTTGGCCCACCGGAAAGCAACAACATTATGCCATAGACTCTTAATGGTGTTGATTTTGTCCGAGTTGACAGTTTCAGGTATCTGGGAATAATGCTTTCTAAAGACTTGACTGACAAAGAACAACTACTAACTGTGCCGTGCGGGTAACGTGGTGCTACGTTTCAGTTTTCTGCCACCCAGCATCAAACTTCACCTGCTTCAAAGGTGCGCATTTGCCAGGTACAGCCTGGGAACATGCGTGGTTTTCTGATCTGCTAACTTCTAGGATCTTGCAATGATCTACTACGGCCTTATCAAGAGGGCACAGTTCCTTCCTGTACGAACCCACAACCACCAGGCATGCAGGAATGTTGGAACCTTAACTCTTGCACATCGTCACTTGCTGCGACAAGTTTCTTTCTGCAGGTTGCTCCAACGTTCATGCAACGAACTGGTTGTGGCCTGCAATGGAGGCCTTGATCGCTGGGACACCCCGCTTGGCACAGTCATCAACAACAGTCATCAACAACAGTCTTATGGAGCTTGGCAGATGGAGCAAGCTATCCACAAATGCTGACGTACGAGCACTCCGCCAGCTCGCCATCACGTTCAAGGTGTAGCAGCTCTTCAGGACCTTGAAGAGGTGTAGGCTTTTCCCTAACCAGTCGCCAGTCGTCCCTATTGTTCTGTTATTTTTTGTACTTAGTTGTACGGTGGATTAAGATTAAATAAATAAACATTGCTAGGTAAAAAAAAATTATATATGCCTTCTTGTCCAAAACTGTCCCATTCTTTTTGTCCCAAACTATCCTCCTCACCCTCTTCCATGACATCATTAATATATGGCCACTAAGGAGGGAGTAAATATAAATGCGAGAAAATTGGTAAAATGTTTTTTTTCCCAAGAAAATAAAGTGATGAGCATCTGCTAAAAGACAAAACTACTTTCACACGAGAAAAATTGATGAAATTGTGCAGGAACACGTTCGAGTTTTTTCCTCCTGGATATATTCTGAAGTACAGTAAGAACTCTGAGCAAAAATTCCCGCTCAATAAGAACTTTTTTCAAGATGTTGGTTAGTCAGCTATTCAGTCCCACTAATATTAAGGCTGTACCAATCAGCATTTTTTCTCCCGAACAGATTCCGATCCGATCAGCCACAAATTGATTGGGGTACCGATCTGATTCAACCGAACTGATCGCTACCGATTTTTAACAATTTTTTTTTCTGGCTTACAGAAACTTGTAGGCTAACAAATTTGTAGGCTAATGCAAACATTGGAATACATTTTTTTTTACCCAAATACCGTAAAAGTAAATATTTGTCTGTTATTAACCTTAGCCAACACAATGTAAAACGTATAGGCCTAGCCTAAATTAAAACAAAAGGTAGCAAAACGTGCAGTAAAACAGAATTACTTTATTGTCAAGGGCCTGGCGAAAATAGAAAATCTGTAGGTTTTTGTTCGCCGAACAGATTTTTGCCGATCAGCACAAAATCAGCCAAAATCTGCCCGGATAAATCTGTTTGGTATAATAATAAATAGACGTAAATAGCTGGAATTACTATTAAGGAAAATTGAAAATAAGCCAACAGTGAAAATCATACACTAGAAATAACGTACTTCAGTAAGCCACCTTTATGCACTTACGTTTCGTCGGAGTGGCATGACCCGGATTCGAACCGGCTACCCAGTTAGCCCCCAGATCACTTGCTATCGCTATGGCCCCATCCTCCACTGGCATAACGATAACTCACTGAACCCGTTATTAAGGTCATAACCGTGACCAGGGCTCCATTCGACCAAAATTCACTCAGCCATAGACAATGGAGAGGGAAGACAAATCATACACTCACAAGGCTCAATAAAGGAGAAATAAATAGACATAAATAGCTGGAATTAATATTAAGGAAAATTGAAAATAAGCCAACAGAGAAAATCATACACTAGAAATAACGTAGTTCACTAGAAATAACGTAGTTGGCTTATTTTCAATTTTCCTTAATAGTTTCGTTTAGTTTCGTTCCACGCAAAAAATTTATCGCTAGTCGACTCCATCTTGGGAAGAGATAAGAGTTTCAACCGTTTAACAGATCGTGCAAGCGCGAAGGTCAAGGACAAATGAAAAGCATACAGTTTACCTTTAAAGTTGGAGTCCAATTTTTTCCGTCTGTTTAACAAGAACTATGGCTAATAAGAACATATTTAGCAGTCCCCGTAAAGCTTGTATTAAAGAGGTTTTACTGTAAAATCAATTCTTTTCTCAATAAAATTCAGACAACACTATATACGGAGACTTAAAAAAGGTGCTACTTGCTTACCAATTATTTTAAGTCTCCCTGCTGGGATAGTATTAGTGCCCAACAAGTTTTTGGCAGGAATTCAACAATTATTTACTTAATGTGTAGTGACAGAAACAGCTCACAAAGGCAAATATGGAGTATCAACACACAAGCTTCTATTTATTTAATTAAGTTTGTTTGTTGATTCTCCATATTTGCCTTTGTGGGCTATTTTCTGTCAATAGATTTAAATTAATAATTACCATTCTGGTTTTTTGCTTGTTCATCATCCGAACTATCTGTTGCAATTTCCACATTAGAAAAGGAAGAACCACTTCCCTCACTATCACGCACCATGCTCTCATAACCACTACTTGTTCCAGAGATTTGATGAGGAGTGCCATTCTTTCTTATCACTTTTAAACTTGGGGGTGTTGCATCACTGCTCAATGAACTGTTGTTATCAGTATTACTGAGTCCAGTAAGTGATAATCGCCTGCATTTGTCAGTACAGGCTGATGGTGCACAATCGCAAGACTCCAGAGGATTTGTGTTTTTGTCGAATGCGAAGTGTTTATGACAACTTTGTTCCACTGCAAGAACTCTCAATTTTGATGCCTCAACAGGAAGATTGCCTGTCGCTTGAAGCTTTTTGCTTTTCTTTGGCTTTATTTCGGAAGCAGTGGCTTTAATGGTTAAATCTTGTGAATTAGATCGTGCAAGGGGAGACTTATAACTTGTTTTATGTTTACTGTTAGGAACTGGAATACGCGATGACATTTTAGGGCTAGATTTGGTGTGACTAACAAGTGTTTTGGTGTTTTCTTTACTAGAACTGAAGAGGCGACTCAATTTGGAATGTTTGTGTCTGTGATTGGATGAAGATTTGCATTTTTCAGCAGGGTCCATCTCTGATTCATTGTTCATAGATTGCTTTTCGTTGTCAGAGTTAAAGTGTTTTTCAATATTTGTACAGTTTTCAGATAGAAATATTTCATCGCACAATTTATCTTCATTATCTGAGTAGCTAGCACCATTTCCAGGAGATCGTTGCTCACATGAAACTGGTAGTAATTCTGTTTTGACACACAAAGGCTCCTCATTAAGTTCGTGTAGGTCTGGATTTGACGCACCATCTGGATGACGCAATCTGTTTTCATACAGCGCTTCTTCCTTCTCTTCAGCATCCTCTTTCATCTGGTGATGTTGCTCTAGTGTGAACTCGGCTTTGTGTCCTTTTAATGCCGTCAGTGGCTCAGACTTAAGACAGGTGCTTAGCGTCACAGTTTCTTTCCACTGACCAAGTCCAGACCAGCAGATATTGGTACGCAGAGCAGTTAAAATATGATGTGGTTCAAGGTTTATTGGTTCGCTATGAGTGCTTGCATCATCTCGGCAAACCTCTTTCTTTAGTGTTTG
Organism: Lithobius niger; assembly: GCA_023313725.1. Classification (NCBI taxonomy): domain Eukaryota; kingdom Metazoa; phylum Arthropoda; class Chilopoda; order Lithobiomorpha; family Lithobiidae; genus Lithobius; species Lithobius niger. The sequence goes on from JAHWFP010173208.1 coordinate 15,917, forward strand.
TGAGATAGATAAATGTGAGTAGCATGCCGGTACACTAAAATGGCTCATTGTCTCCAGTTTCAAAGCTAGTTCATCCATTTGATCACAGTTTTCATCACAAGCCGATTCTACAATACTAAGGTTTTCCATTTCTGCACTCATGGAAAAAGAATCGGCAAAAGAAGAAGCCAAGTTTTCTTCACTTAAAATTCTGAGAGGATGTTCCTCATAGAATCCGTAACAGGCAGCAATGATGTCTTCTTCATTCACCTGTAAACAAGAGTCTTGTGTTGATACTTGAGGTGGATTTTCAATAAAGCCCTCAACTCCTTCAGCCATATCAGGAGAACCGTCGTTGTAACATTCTTCTCTATCACACAGCTGTTTTCCACTTTCATCTCTCTCAGTATTTTGAAAAGAGTGTTCGGCAGTACTTTTGCTTGGCGACTTTAAAATATTGTTGGAATCAACAGACTGAACAACATGAGGCGTTTGAGGTTGTAAAGAATGAAAACTAGATACTTCTTTACAACCAGTGGCAACCGGTTGTGTCAAGTCGTCAAAACGTGCACTAAATTCTGGCAATTCTTTGTCAACAAAGTTAGGTTTTGCACTAAATTCTGGCAACTCTATGTCAACCAAGTTAGGTTTTTCATCATCTTGTAAGTGGAAAGGGTTAGTTAGTTTGCTGTATTGTTCCTTCACTGCATCATCGTCATTCCATTCCAAATTTGTAGAACTGCATGTTGCTGGAGGACAAAATTTCCGTTTTAAACTACCATCAATCCACACCTCTTCTGAGCCACTTGTAAAGCCTTGCACTTGTGCTGACTGTAATTCTACCCACCGCTGGATCATGTCACGCTTATGTCGATCCATCCATCCGTAAATAGCTTGGGGGCCATCAATCCACATTTCTCGCCTTGGCAAGCCTGATCTAGATTCAAGCCACGCTTTACTTATCCGTGGTCCATCAATCCACTGTTCTTCACTGCCACCAACTCCAGCTAAACGAGTTTTCTGGTTAGCAGCTGGAGATGACGGCCACTGCTGAAGACCGTTACTGGAACTTGGTAAATAATTAGTTGGTATTGCACCTAGTTCAACATAACCATTAGTACAAACTGGTGAACCCGGCTTTATTTTGATGGGAATCAGCGAACTTTTTCCGTGTCCTTTGCTTGATTTAGAAGGAGTACTGGAGCGAATAGCATCGTGCTCAGCAAGGTGAGAGATTTTTGAAACCTTGCTGGTATCCCCAGTGACAGCCACACTTTTCTTTGTATTTGTTGCCATAACAGCACTGTTGGTTATGGTTGGCTGATTATGAGAATTAATAGTCTGCACAGCCGATTTTTGATCTGGAGCTGAACCAACATTTGTCTGGCCGAACACAAACGGAGTACGAGGAGGCCCTTCATTATCCGTTAGCTCTTTATCACTTATCGGTAATCCATTCTGCCCAACATAAATTACAGTATCACATGACTGTTCACTGCTTGAAGTACAGTCCGGATCACTGCTTCCAGAGCGCACACCACCCTCTCGAAGATGTCGGCGGAATTTCAGTTCTTCAGATGAACTCTCACCAGAGCATGTACCGGAGTACTGCAAAAAAAATTTACTTTGTAATTTCAATAAGAATTCAATAGCTAAAACAACATACATAAAAACAGCTGAAATAAAATATGCATTATTAAATATGTACAGTAAAACCTCGATTATCTGAATGCTGGGACAAAGGAGTGTTTGAAAAGATGGAGTGTGAGGGTTTACCTTGGATTTAACAGTTCATTCGATTCATTACTACGCTTTTCCAAAATTCCTAGCTGTAGTTGACAGGCTAATTTTCGATACTCGTTCCTATTTTTCAGGTGTTTTTGGTCCAACTAGATTAATTGTCTCGGATTACATCGGACTGTTGATCTGTCACGTTGTTTTGGTTTCACTGACTGATCTTTACGAAGTCCAGTGGTGGAGTGAGGCCTGCTGGAATGAGTGTTCCACTTCTTGCTCAGTTGTTGAGCCAGCTCTGGGTGAACAGTTGGAGCACTTTGGAGTATGAGGGTGGGCTAGCGATTCAAAGAGTTGCACATTGTTTTCTTTGTGTCGGTTTACATTACAATGTGCAACTCATGATTCCAGCCCCCCCCCCCCCCCCTCGTATCCTGATGTACTAGAACTTGTCCACCCAGAGCTGGCCCAATGACTGACCAAGTGACTCATCCCAGCAGGCCTCAACTCCAACACTGGGCCTTGTAAACATTAGGCAATGAAACCAAAAACAACGCGACAGATCAGCAGTCCGATATAATCCGAGCTCAGAGGCAATTTAGTCGTACCAAAAACGCCTGAAGACGACAAACAGAGTTGTGTTTCAACCACAACTAGGAATTTTGGAAAAGCATAGTAATGAATTCAAAGGTGTGTTTGGATAATTAATTGTTCAGATATCGAATTTACATGCTAGACAAAGAAATTACACTTTTATTTATCTAATTTTGTCCCATGCAAGTTCACGTTCGGTTTCAGGTGGTGCGTGGCCATTCCATTTTTCGCTCATTCTCATTGACCACACGTTGGGAGTTCATGAAACCGTTTACAAATTTGCATAATAGTTTCGCCCACATATAGACGGACTCTCACTCAGCGCATGGAATTCCATGCATGGCTGCTTTTGTTAAGCAGTATTGTATGCAGGTTTGGGGTTGTGGAGGGTTAAAAAGCGGAGGTGGGGGCTATGGGGAGAGCGGTAGATTGCTCATCTTGGCTCTGGATTGGGTCTGGTATCAGGGTTCAGGTGGTAACTCCGTGTGTTGTTGGGGAACAGGAAGGCGGTGATAAGTTCATCTAATCAGCTTGGTTGGGAGGTTTTTTTCGCGGAGCATAACAGAGAAAATGTCATTTGACTCATATTTTCACTTTTGCCAGGGGGGTACATAACAATCTCAACTGCCGCTTCAGGACTCGGCTCTCTCAGTGGCCATTTAGGCTACTTCCTGGTCTGCATGATGGCATTGTTGAAACTCCTGGTTGAGTAGCCAAGTAACAGAAATTTTTATTACTTGGTTTGGAAATGGCTTTCAGAGCCCCATACTCTGGAGGACCTCCTGCTTCATTCTGGTGAACTCATTTCTCATGATGGAGACGAGTTGTGCTTTCGGATGTCCCGAGTGGAATCGGATCATCCAAGTGGTTTGCTTCGGCTTGGAGTAGGGGGCCGATAACAACTTTGGAACTTGCATGCTTACGAGAACACCAAGGAAAGTAAGTTGTAGGTCCTGTTTAGTCTCAAAGGTAAACTCCACATTTGGATCCCAGTTATTAAGGATGCGGAGGACTTAAATAACGTGAGGGGGAACCGGTGCAAACGTATTATCAACATAGTGAGCATACAGGGAGAGCTTGGGGTGGATCACAGAGACATACTCGTCCAAAAATTGCAGAACGAGTTCTGCTACAACCGGGGAAATAAGAGTACCCCATTGCAGTCCCAAGGGTTTGCATGACTACACGACTCTGAACGGTCACAAAGATATTGACAAGGATGGCTTTCAGGATTCTACTTTTACTTTCTTGGACCCACCTTCAGCTTTTTTGCCGGTGCATAAAACTTCTCCATGATTAGTCGATGACTCAGACTAGGGAATTTGGCCTTAATGTCGTATGAAACAAGAATTTTACCTATACGCAGCTTTGGTTGCTAAAAAAGGCTGGTGAACTGCCTTTTAATGGTGAAACCTCGTAATCCCTCTTTGAACAGATCGTTGAGAAAGAGCAAAAGCTAGGCAAGAGGCGGATTGACTGGATCGACCCTTGCATTACTGACACCAACGAAACCATCGTTTCTAGCGGCTTTATCTTGTTGGTAGAGGAGTGTACTGCTTTAGATGCAATACGAGAGGCCTGTTCGAGAGGAACTCCTGATGCTTCGAGGAGTCGGACGATAGTAGCCACGCGTGTAACTGGAGTGATGTCAGTTTCTTGTCGGTTTTGTGTCAGAAGGTCCGGGGTGTCCGGGAGACGTCGAGGAGGCTGAGGAGCAAGGGGAACAAAGCTGCCAGTGGCCAATTTGGCGCTACCAGGATGAAAGTCCGGGAGTCCGAGAGATCTGTTGTATAACGAGAGGGAGTAACTTCGGAGGAGGAAAGATATATCTGAAAAGATGACTCCAGTTCAGTGTCAAGGCGTCCACAACCCATGCTCGGGAAGCGGGCTGACAAAGTGGAGAAGTTAGGCATTGAACCTCGTGGTGAAGAGGTCGAGGTAAGGCCATCCCCAAAGATGGAATAGAGAAGTGCAGATGGAAGTCTTAAGGGACCATCCCCGGAGTAGGACGATGCTGAGAGAGGGAGTTCGCGATCACATTATGGTTGCCCGGAATGTGGAGAGGCAGCAGGGTTATCCTCTGGCTGGCTAATGCAAAGGGAAAAGATGTCGGATGCAATGTGGTGTGCAGTGAAAGGGAGAGCGTGCCTCCCCCATTCCGTAGGTAGGCCACTGCCGTAGTGTTGTCTGTGTGGACTTGTACCACCTCTCCTCTAAGGAGATTCTGGCAGTGTTGGAGTCCGAGATGAACTGCTTGGAGTTCGAGAATGTTGATATGTCCGTGAGGGACGTTCGGCCAGCTTCCGGAGTAAGTGTGGTTGCCGAGGTGGACACCCCATCCTTCGAGTGAAGCGTCGGAGAAGAGAAGTGAAGCATCCGGAGCTGGTTCATGCAGCGGAACTGGGTGGGTTAGAAAGCGTAGGTTTAGTCACTGTAACAGGGTTGTTGTCGGGAAGGTGTCCGAGCGGGGTCGTGGTAAGGAGTCCGTCGGTGTCCGTGGGGACCGTTGCAGAATACGTGAAGAGGTCTGTCTAGCCATCTGCCATAAGGGACGAGAAGGGCAAAGGAATCTAACGACCTGATGAGTGAGTCTAGTTGACGACGTGTGAAGACCGGAGTCCGGAGGAACGTTAGTATCTTGTGGAGGATTGATTGAATCCTGTCTGGAGAGGGCATGACTGTTGCGGCCCGAAGATGGAAGTAGACTCCGAGAAAAGACGAAGCTTTGGGAAGGAGACAGGTTTGACTTTGGAAAGTTTATACCGAATCCGAGGCTGTGCAGAAGCTGAAGGGTGGTGTCCCTGTGGACAAGGAGCTGGGCACGGTGTGGAAGAATTCAGTTGTCGAGGTAGGCGTCCGCACGGATGCCGTACAAATGTAGGCGAGCGAGAACTAATTTTAGGACGAGCACGAAAATTCTGGGGGCCGCATTGAGGCTGAACGGAAGGCAAGTAAACTCGTAGATTACTCCATCGACGAGAAAACGAAATAGATGTTGTACGGATTCGTGAAGCGGGATATGAAGGTAGGCTAAGTCTATGGAGACCGTCCAGTCACTCAGAAGGAGAGAGTGGCGGACGGAATCCACAGTGGACATTTGGAAGTGGGGATTTCGAATGAACCTGTTTAATGGTAGGAGATCGAAAATAAGGCGCAGGTCGCCTGTTTTCTTGGGACAGAGAAAAATTGAGCTGTTTAAGCCGGGGCTTGTTTATCTAGGGAGCTACTCGGACTGCCTGTTTGACAAGAAGAGATGCAATTTCGTCAGCAATGAGAGTCCGCTGGCGTCATGTCGGATAATGGTGGACTCCGTACCGGGGGAGGCCGACAGAAAGAAGGCAGGAATCCATGTGTTATAATGAACAAGATGGTTGGATCGTTGGTGAGGTCTTGCCAAGCCGACAGGAAAAGAGCGTGAAAAGAGCGTGATCGCTGGCGGGCTTTGGGAGACTGGCGTCCGTGGTGGTCCGGTGTAGCACTGCGTCCGTCGGAGCGCCCACGGCCGCGTCCCTTGTTCTGAAAGGACGACCGGGGACGACCTGTTGGGAATACCAGAGGGCAAGTGTCCGTGCGTGTTGCTGTATACCAATCATCCTTGGAGTCAGACGACACCGTGGTCCCTGACGTTCGTTGTCGTCGTCCTCCTCTGGCCTTGAAAAGTTTAAGTTTCCGTGTAATGTCGAGATGAGGAACCAGCTTCAGAATGAGGCCACAAAAGAGGGAACCCGTTTCATGGGTAGGCTGATTGCGGAGGACATGCCGAGTGGAGTCGTGAAGGTTCGGAGCAGTGTTGAGAACGATGTCACGCAACTGGAGGGTGGAATTGAACAGAGAACGGGTGAACCAGTTCATTGAATGGAAGGTGGCAAAGCAGGCATTACGAAAGACTTGACTGATGAGGGCGGCCAATTGTCTTGTTTCCTCTGGTGAGGGGTCTGCAGATAGTCATTCGCACAAGGCATTAGCGGCAGTGTTGAGAACATCTGCCTGGGAGGCTTCCCGGAGTCTGAATCGAATGAGGCGGAAACCGGAGCCCTCCCAGGAAGATAGAGGGATGTTCCGAAATCCATTCAGGCATCAGCAGCCAAGAACTCGGAGGATACGTGCCGAAGTTACGTGGATTGGCAGCTCCATCGCCTGTGGGGCAAAAGAAAAAATTATTCTCGACCTGCACGAGGCGGAGGAGGGTCCTTGTCAAGTTCAAATGGTGTCCCATTCCGTAAAAGGAGGCCACCGGTACGAAGCAGGGTAGTGAGGAGAGTGGTTGACTGTCTGGGATTCTGACGAGGAGGCTGATGCCGGAGACCAAAACCCAGCCCAATGGAGAGTCCGTAATTAATGGATGGAGCAGAGTCCTGAGAAGTTGGTTTATACAGAAAACAGTCCGGGATAACTTTTTCTACAGCCTTGAGCAAGTCTGGAAACGGAATCTCTGAAGGGTCGCGATCCACAGGGTGATCGGGACGCGCTTGGTGAGAGGAGGTGTCCGAGGCGTCAAAAGGAGGGAGGTGTTGACTCCCCGAATCGGAACCAGAGGCATCTGAGGGATATTGGTAGAGAGGCAAAGATTCGTTATACACTGCAGAAGACGGGGCGCCAGAGGGTCCTGCAGTCCTTGGAAAACAGAGACGTATCTTCTTAGTTGCAGACTGAACCCAGGTGTCCGTGAACTGGTGTGTCCAAGGAGGAGAGACCAGTCGCTTATGACTAAAGGATCGGAGTGCGGATCCATGAGGACGTGAACACATTCCTTGGAAAGAGGCTGAGAGTCCGCAGCCGGCAGAGACCGGACGGAAACGGAGTGCTGGGAGGACCAGGAAGACAAGGCAATTGGCTTATCCTGGGGTAGTACAGACACTTCTTCTTGGAGCGCCGGGCTGTGACTTGAAGCTTGAAGCGAGAATAACGCTCCTTGGCACGGAGGAATTCCGCTTGTAGAGAGAGAGGAGGACTGGACTCCTGGGGTCTGGCTGTCTGCATTGGATGGGTGAAGCCGAAGATGTATTGGCAACCGGTTCTGTCATGGTCGGTCGCTTGGCGGAAGAAGGTCCGGAAGCGAGGAAATCCGGAGTCCGCTGAAGAAGTCCGGGCGGACGACGGGACCGCAGAAAGTTCGAGGACAGGCGGAAGGGCCTGCATGAGGCTGGGAGTCTCGAGGTGTTCCTTTAGCGCGAGGCATGAGTGTACGAAGAGGCGGGTTTTTAAACACACAGACGGAGCGACCATCCAGGTCGAGGGCTAGGGAAAGAAAGATGAAGCAAGGTCCCACGTCAGCGTTTATATAATGGAGTCTGCTCAAGCGCAGTGGGTAACAGTGTCAATGGATATAGAACTTCAATCTCCAGATCACACAGCACAAAGAGAACGGAATGCTAAATATTAGGTAATGAATCTTTTCATGGCACAAAGAAACTTATGTTAAACTTTGCTTATTTTATCATTAGTATTTGAAATGGGCAAAGTTGAAATTGAAGCATACAACATTAATGATAAATTGTGACACTGCATTAAGTGTTTTTCCTCTAAATTCAGAATAGTAACATTAATATAACCATTTAATTAAATAAAAGGATGAAATGTAAATAACTAATATGCAAAAGTCCTTTGCCTGTCACAAATCCAAGCTGACGGAAAAGAACTGATTTCTACTTACTTTTACTTTTTTTCTCCTAAGTCTATGAATACGTGCTGCAAATTGAATTGTTGCTAGTGTTTCTGAATAGTTTGGCAACGACCCTGTAACATGAGCAATCATGGCTGCTCTACAGGAAATACTGCCAAGAACTTCACGCAAGAGCTGAGTTAACTTAAACTCTCTGGAAAAAAAAGGCATAATTAACACTACATTATGAGCAGCAATATTCCACACTGCCACAAAATTTATGTACCTGTAAGGCACGTGTTTTTGTCCATTGAAAATTGCGAGGATTACATTAGAAATTGCAGACAAAGATAATCCTTTGCCCTGTTTCTCGTTGCTTCCTAAATCTAGAAGGTGCAACCGACTTCGTCCTCCAGCAACTACGAAAAGAATTATTTGATGTATGTTAATAAACAATATCATATTGACTCAGCACTTAAAACGCAACAGAGACTACATGGATGTATTGTGAGGTGCACTATCTAGAGCTAAAAAATACATTACCTACAAAGACCTAAAATAATTTTTTTAATGGTTAAAGATGAATGGAACCCTTACGTAGAGCACTGAATGTCACAGCTCATTTTAAAAATTTCTTTTAAAAATGAGTCAAGAGAATTGTGTAATTAAGTTTATCAACACAAGTCAAAGTTCCAACCATAATAAATTGTATACCATTTAATCACATTATATCACTTAGGCCAGTCAGTGTACGATCACTTGTGTTGAATTAACACTATGTGATTATCGTTAGGCTCCAAAGCCATGTTCCATCATTAACATGGTTTCTCAGCAGGTGACTTTTCAGTCGTGGGAGCAAAAAGTACAGTAGTATAGTGGATTGGAATTCCTTTTATTTTCAAACACCACATTTATCGGCCGTATATGATGCATAGGAATGCCTTTTTATGTAGAACGTAAACAGTAAACAATGAATGACTGGAGCAATCAACCCCAATAGAAGTAACCACAAGATTTTCCATAGTTTGAATGATTAAGAGCGTTAGAATTTGCCAATTGTTAGCCCAGTTTGCAGTTCTAAATAGATTAATGGCAGCAGAATTTAAGACCATGAAAGAAAGACAGACATAATTCTAATTAAATCGAACTAGAAGTTTAGGAGTTCTGGTATATGTACGCACAAATGAATGTAACGGTAACTAAATAAGCACCCACCTAATGAATTTAATGCCAGTCTACTAACCTGCTCCTTTTCCCGACTTGTCAACTCTATACTGATATACATGCAGAGTAAAGAGTAAATGTGAATTACGTTCATCTTCGTCTGTAAGAAAACAGAATTAACCAATTCATTGTTACAAAATTACCAATCTAAGATGTAATACATATAAGTGTAGCTCAAAATAAGAAAAGATGGTAAAATTCACAAGGCCTAAACAACAAATTTGACTATTTATCCACATTTTGCAGTTTTTTTCTGAACTTCACACTTAACTTCTGCAGTTTCTTTCTGAACTTCTACTTAATTTAAAGATGTCAAATTGTCGATTTTGGCTTTGAGAGTTTTTAACACTTTCATAAAACGATCAAGAACATACGCTCAATCTCAAAGTACGTATAAATATAAAACCGTCCGGTATTTGTAAATTTCGACTGCACTTAAGTGGGTGTTGAGGCTCTTCCTGCAACCTTCTCCAGGCGTTTTGAAAACGTGGTTTTCTTCTGCTGACTACATCGTGCTGTGCTGCTTGTCAACATTTGTATGAATTTCATTTTATTATTTTATTTGCATGAATTTTATGTAACAACTAACAAGCAGCAAACCACGCTGGTTTCAGCAAGCTGAAAAGAAGAAACTACTGCTGGGTTGGGGCTCCGTTCTACTGAAAGTTAAGCACCCAAATGTAGGTCTATTAATGGCAATTTATCACTTGCAATCAAGTAGGGATCGACCGGATACCGTTTAGCCAGATCCAGGTCGGTTCCGGATAATTTGATGTCAGTGCCGGGTCGGTTCCGGATCTAGGTGCCAGATCCGGACCGGTACCGGATACCGGGTAATTCACACACAAAAACGTAATAAAGGCGTTTTATTTTGTCCCCCTTATAAAAGTTGCAGCTATGGTGTTGATTTTCGCTTTGTTTCACATTATTTTCTTACATTAAACACGTAGAAGTCTTATGCTATTATGAGTACCAGAATAGTATAATTGCATGTAGGCTACAGAATTGTTTTTGCAATGTTGCTAAATCCTGCAAATTTTTTTTTGAAACAGTCAAAGCATTCATTAGGTTAATCAGTCAGAAAATATTTTTCTAGTTGAAGGATTTCTCATTGATTAGCCTACTGCTTCATTTCAAAAAATAATTAGCAAAATTTTGAAATATTTGTGAATTCAGTTATGTAGTCCACTTATTTATTTTAGATTAAAATTATTGAATTTTGGTTGCATTAAAACTAAATCAAAATCACAACAGGACTGTTATTTACTGATTTAAATTGCTTTCGTTTTGTTTTGTATTGCGTACAGTATACCAAAGACCCGAAAAGCAATAAAAAAAAAGGAACGAAATCAACAAAAAAAAAGCTGTATTTTTTTTCATTTTATGAACAAAACTGTCTCGACTCTTGCAACATGGAAGTCATCTTTGGTTTAGCATGCTATTATTTCTTGCTAGTTTTTGATGTCGTCATTAAACCGTCTTACTTTTCGAATTTAACCCCTTGGCGTCCAAACCACGATTTATCGTCACTTCAAAACAGTTTCTAAACTGCCGACGCACTCTCGATTCAAAGCGCCGTTTGCAAAGAAAAATCGCCATTGCATACAATGGAGGTGTAGCCTAATTCCGACTGAATTAGGTTCTTTGGCACGCCTATTTTGGATTCATTTAATTTAATACCATCTTTTAATTACCTTAATTGATGTTTTTGTTGGCCGTATCGTCAAAATTGACGTGAAATTGCTTTTGTTTGCTAAAACTAGACCTTGGTTCAAGCTGTCGTAACTCAACAAACAGCCGCCATCTTGGTCGCGTTGGAAAGCTGGGATTCCCCGATTTGCACGTGTATAGCACGTGATCACTATCGCGACGAGGGCCAGTCGCAAGTGACGTCACGCGAAGCGAGTCAAGGTCACAGCCATTGGAGCTAGCAGGTGCGCGTCTATTGGCGGACAGCCTGCAGGGAGTGGGAGCGCGGTGACGGCCGTAAACTGATCGCTATCACCGATCATAAATTAGGAATAAAACAACTTTAAACTACTTCTACGTAATAAAAACTTAAAAAAAAGGATTTCGGAAGCCATAAACAACGCTGTAATGGAGGAATAACCAGAGGACCATCGTTTCAACGTATCTCATGTACTGCAACATGTTGGAAGATGAATATTTTCGTAAGCGCATTTACGTAGTCGAACTTCAACTTTTTTTTTAGTTATGAAAACCTAATACGATTATCCCAAGTATATTTTTGTGCACGAATTTACACTGTAATTATTACATCTGCAATTTTTTATACCCGTAGATCGCTTAGTTATTTTACGTCGATTTATTTTACCGAGGCATGCAACATGTTTACGACGACAAGTTTTGGTTGTGTTGCAACCGGTATCCGGCTCAATATAATGGCCGGATCCGGATAAATTCGGACTCAGTCGATCCCACAATGAAGCTACTCTCACCCACAGAGATCTCTAGACAGACTGTTTTGCCCTTGTTTGGGATTTTCAGTAGAGAATGCTATGTGGATGAGAGCAAATGCACCTTGCAGGTGGTAATTTAACAATCACAAAAGCGGACAGTTTCAGCAAGCTAAAAAGTAGAAACTACTACTTATTTGGGGCATCATTCTACTGAATGTTAGGCTTCCAAATTTAGCCCTATAATGGTAGTTGATCACTTGAAATCAAGCTGCTCTTTTATGTATGTAACTAAGATTTTCCATTAAGGAGACAAATACTCGGCCAAAGATTTTACTGAATGCTACATGCAAATTTGGGGAGGCCAGCTACTTATTACTTTTTACTAAAACCAACACTTTTTTGTCTTCACCTTGTTAACGGCTAGTACACCTACACGATGGAAGACTTTGGTGTGTGGGAAAGAATACCCCCCCGCGCGGAGTGGGAGGGGTCGCAATCACCCAAATATGTCACATAATGTCTGGTTTCCAAGTCAGTGGTGCACAACAGGACTAAGGCAGCAGTGACATTTGACTTTTTTGGCTGCGGTACCACTACCACTGTATGCAATTGGCAGCCTTATAACATTTAAAAATTGATTGATCGTAATCTGTGGCTAAAGCAAGTATTACCCAGCATTGTCAGAGCTTACAGTCAAACTAATAAAAAGTATTCATGGGACTCACTTGCACCACTAGCTGCTGCAATTGCAGCATCTAAATAGTAAGTTGCTTTTTCAACGTTTGGCACTCGTAATTCGCTTTGATTCTGAAGTTGTGCTCCAAAAATGGGATCCTCGCGCAAAAATATTCCAGGTGAAGTGCCACTGTTTTCAGTTCCTATGGGAGAAGAAAACTGTTCAGCGTATGTGACTAAATAACCCAACACTGCATCAAGATTTAAAAAAAGTTTATACGAACCGTTGGCATGTTCCAGTAACAAATCTTTCAAAACTTCATCACGACCAGCAACCTCAACAGCAGACACACGCACTGAAAATCTGGCTCCAGTCTTTTGTTTTTCTTCATTTATCAACTTATATAGCCATGAAATGGCACAAGGAATAACACCTAGTGACTGAACAGACTCTGTACTACCAAGCATGGTGTATGTTTTACCTGGAAACCCAAAAAAAAAATTAAGGAAAAACACCAGCGTTCAAGAACATGCAGTGTCTTTACGGAATAGTTTGTGTAGAAACTAGAGCTCTGACGTAGAAATTTAATGTACGCATGTACAATGGAAACAATGACATTTAATGGCAACACAAATGCACAGTGGTAGAAGTTGGTATAAACAAAAATTAGGACATCATATTGGAGCAAATTACAGAAGGACATTTTCAGAACATTTATTTGAATTTTCAAAAAATATTCCAACTACACACACTACAGCTGGTACTGGAGGGGTAGTCTTTTGTTTCCTCGCACCAAACGTCGTATTTTGAAACACTAACATCTGTTACTGTCCGGGCGCTCTTATTAAGCCACTCATTATTGAACTTAGTATCTCTTGGCATTATTTAAGTATTAGTTCATTAAAAATTTTTTTTAACATGTAGCACCAATTCCAAATTGCAAAATGTACAATAAAATTCAGTGGGATCCACCATCCAAAACATGTAGGCTAACATTAGTGGTAGCTGCATGACGGGTGGCTATAGCAGGTAGTGGGGCCTGACTGACTAAACATGTTGCTTGGCAACTGCCAAGATCCATGCAGAAGCATTCTCCTGAATTTCGCGAACAATACAGTGCTAACGCTTTATCGTATGTGACCGTATTTGTTACGCCAGTGCCGCTACAAAAATGAAGGCTTACACAATAATTCCTTTTTTTTTTTAATGTGATTAATTTTAGAATACCAGAAATTTCAGGAATTTCAGGACAAATTTTCAAAAATCAGAACTTTTTGGAATTTCAGGACAACTTCTACCACTGAATGCACACGAAGCTTGTCATCTCACTGCCTAATACATACATTTTATTGTATTAACGCAATGAATATCCAGGGACCTTCAAACCAAACATTCAGTTCCTGCTGAGAGGAGTGTTTAATAAGTTGCTGCGGGAGAAGTGGTGCACTGGCCTGCAAGTTACGGAGGCTATGGCCTCGCGCCACGAACGATAACAGCAGACGAACGAAAGCAGACGAACGAAAGCAGACGAACGTTCACGACGAAGTAAGTGGTGATGTGGTAGCCTGATGAAGACAGTCGTTCTGAGCCCCTCCCACTCCAGAAAACCTGACTGTCGAAAACTTGCAAGGATATTGGAACGGTAAATATCCTTATTTTTAAATCTAAGCGTACAAAACGTAAACATTAACGCCATACGTGAAGCGCAAATAATCCATCAGGTCAGCTCACACTTTCATTAAAATATCTTTAGTGACGTACAGAGAATGGACTTACAAAATGTAGTATTAAATGTACCATTAACTTAAGTAAACCACTTGAGCAAAAAATAACTCAACCGTATGAAGAAAAATATGGCACTGGGTTGGGTTCCAGTGGAGGCGAAACAAGGAGAGTTGCAGCAGCACCACCACTGCTAATGTTCTAGCAAGATGCATTATCTATAAGGTCGAAGCCATTAATTCAAAGTATCGCTACGAAATAAAAATTGGGACCGCCTTCCTTTACACGGAGATAGGTATACGGGTGGGCCTTGCAATAACCAGGATTCACAGGTTATAGGGGGTAGAGGGGGGCTAACCTGCTGAAGTTGAAAAGCAGCAACTCGGTAGGCCTACATTATCCACTGCTCCAGTTATGATTGTACAGGGACTGGACTGCTGCAGATCTCAGAAGTAATGGTAGTTCTGGCTCAGATTTTGATTTCATTTATGACTGGATGAAACAAAACATTTATGTAGTTATGAGTATATTTGCTGACACGTTCACGGGTCCAATTACATATTTTTTGTTAATGACTTACGTTGACGACTACATGACCCCGTCTGGGTTAATCATGATTACATTATTATTAAAGCTGAATCGATTCGGAGCTGCCAAGCCGATTCTGGCCGAGCAGAGCACGATAGGCAATACTCGGTATACTGAGTAATTACGTCCTTTTAACCGAGCCGAGCAGCGCGGCTCGCGTATAGTCTTGGTAACCTATCCTGGCGCTGATGGACCTTGAACGCAAGCTTCCTTCTGTCGGTTACTCAATTCCAGCCGATGATTACAATTTATTAAGGCTGTAGCGAACGAGAATTTGTCAGCCAAACCGAACCAAACCGAACAAACTTTAAATAAGCCGAACAACGAACACTTCCGAACCGAACAAAAATGTACCAAGCCAATCTATTTTAAACTAAAATGTAAAAGAACTCAGTTCACAAAGATTCATCAAAGCATAAGTTTCTTAACAAATGTAGGTATTTTCACATGGACTTGTAAGTCCATAGATGTTGAAACTCTGTTTAAACATAAAAAAAATCTCCACTACTTTTACATTTTCCCTTTTAACTTCTGAACCGTTAGAGCTACGAACTTGTGGTTTGGACCAACAGAAAGCTGGCGAAAAAACCTTCAAAATGGTGTATTCAAACATCAAAATCCGTCGATTAGAAGTGAAAATATGTTCGGTTTGGTATTTTGCGTTTCAAACACCGAACACCGAACCGAACACCGTCTGTTCGGCCATGTTCGGTTCAATACAGCCTTACAATTTATGCATGGCTCCTGCTGCAGGAAGGTTGAACGCCATATAATTAAATTCAGGAACTAATTCATGCAGATTAACTACTCTTTTTTTTTTATGCTCTTTCGGACATTCGCTTCCATATCACACTTGGTAACAGCAGCATTGTTTTGGTAACACCAGGCTGTTTTAGTGAAAAGATTTGTTGTTTTCGAAGCCTGCTAGGTGTTTAGCAAGTGCTGATTAATAAAAGAGCATAGTTCTGCTCGGCAGCACCGATTGGCTCGGTTCTGCTCGATGTACCAGCTATTTTTTGAGCGCTCGGTTCGGGATCAGCTCGGCAAGAAAAAATGTACTCAGTACAGCCTTAATTATTATAACCGACCGAATATCTGCATATCAGATTCTAAGAGAGCTACGTTTCTCCAACTCTACCAGAAAAATAAGGACAAAATTGTCCAGCCACAGTAAATTGCACAACAGAAGGCCTACAAAGTGCTCTGACAATCGTAAGCTCCGTTTCAAGCAGGCAGACAACTGCTGCCTCAATAACAATGGCCACCATTTTCCCCGCTCCTACAAGCGTTACTCAAGCTAACCGTGCCCGATAGGGCTGGCGAAGTACCGGCCGGACAATGTCAGCAACAGCCACAAAGGCCTACACAGTAGGTTTGGGCTTGGCTGGGCCTGGGAAGTGAGTCCTTTGAACCCCCGAGTTCCTCATCCTAAAGGGATCGTAATCAGAGGCAAGCCAAGAGACCAGATGTTCAGGCGGCAAGTCTGATACTTACCCAGCAGGGGGGACTGATAAACACGAAAGTTGCATGGTTCCCATCACTAAGTAATGTACAAAACTTCAATTCAATCAGATAATATCTTTTGCCGGCAAAATTGGCATGAAATTTCAAAAATTGTATAAAAAAAAGGGTATTAATGAAAATTCCATGGATCGTAACGTAATACAGTAGTATGGAAAAGCTACTGGTTCCCATCACTCATCAACTGTGCAAAAATTCAATCCGATTCTTTTGCCTGCGAAAAAAGTGCAAAATTTAAAAACTGTTATAAAAATAGGCTAAATTCAGTCTGAATTAAACTTCCATAATAGTCGATGATCATAACGCAATCGTATGAAAAAGCTACTGGTTTCAATAAGGGAGGCACGCGGTACGACGTATTATAAAATCCAGGAACAGTCATACTGAAAATGAAGCAAGAATTCGCTCATTTAAAGTTTCGAAACTTAATTTCAACACGAAGGAATACGTTGATATGATTGATTGGCTTGACCTAGCAAAGATAACTGAACCTCTTCTACCTGCTAATTTTCCAACTCAAGGAATCTCTTAATTGCCAAGAATGGTGCGTCAGAATATTTATTCAAGAAACTGCTCGACAGCTACTGTGCAACACTGCAAAGTATAAAGTTTGTGAAATAATCTTCTGGACAGATAAAGACGTCATGAAAATAGAGAGGCATTCGTTCAATCGAAATTGGAATCTCGCCAAAAAACGAGGTTTTAACCTCTAAAAATAGTTTTTACTTAGCCTAAAATACTTACCTGTATTTTATATATGCTTTACAATATTGGAAATGCTACCCGTCCCAAACATGAATTTAATGCACTCTGGGTCCTTGCAACGGCGCTCCCCGGGGCCCATGTCCACCGCTAGGTGGCGCCCCATTCCCGCTACTCCACACAGTTTGTCTCCCCGTAAACGGTTCGACGCGGGAGGAGGGTGGGTTCCCACAGGTAAGTATTTTAGGCTAAGTAAAAACTATTTTTAGAGGTTAAAACCTCGTTTTTACTACTAGCCTAAAATACTTACCTGTATTTTATATATGCTGACTTTGTCCTATTTGAACGCAGGCGTCGAACCCGCGCCGTTGCAAGTCCCTAGCAGAATCAAGTTGTCTAGCAGGTCTACCAACGAGTACTTACTATGCATACATAGATTTACGAGTATAACCCCTTACCTCATTTCCTCTTTACCAGCTTACCAGCTGCCATGAACCTGATGTCTCCGCGGGTTGCCGTCGACATCACTATTCCCCTCAAGTAATGGGCCACGAAGGTGTTACGTCCCTTCCATCTAGCAGCGTCGAGGATTTCGCCCAACGGTGTCCCTGCTGCGAAGGCCCATGATGTCGCCATCGCTCTGACCTCGTGGGCATTGGTCCTACGTGTGGCCGGACTTCCATCCTGTTGTTGGCTCTCTTCGATTACTCTGCAAATCCACCTAGCGACTGTGGATGATGTCGCCGGTTCCCTTGTGAGTTCCTCACCTCCAGCTGACAGCTTCACGAATAATGGGGTCCATCCCCTGTTATTCCGAAGCGCTTTCTCCTCCACCACAGGCTTAGTCCTGGCCAGGTAGAACTTCAACGCCCTGACCGGGCAATGAAGGCGATCAGGGCATCCCGCCTCCAATAGAGGTGCCAACGCGTTTATTACCAATGGCATCGGCGCTTCCTCAGGTGTTGCATTCTTCGCACGGAATTCTGTGTGAGTAAGGAGCGTAATTCGAGTCCAATTAGGTGACGCACGCAAGAAATCTCGGTCCCTGGCCAACGCGGCCAGCTCGCCCTGCCTAGCCGCCGATGCCAGTGCTAGAAGGAACACTGTTTTCCTGGATAGATGCTCCCAAGACGCTTCATGCAGGGGCTCGTAAGGGGCCCCAGCGAGGTTGTGGAGAACCTCCGTGAGGTCCCAACTCGGGTAGAGCTTCCTAGTTCTTGGCCGGAGCACACCGAATGATTGAATGATCCTAGCCACGCTAGCACTTTCCGTCACGTCGCTATTTCCTGTCAGTGTCAGAACCGAGTTAATGGCTGCCCTATACCCTTTGATGGTGCTAGGGGCCAGGCCCTGAGCGAACAGAGAGTTCAGGAACTCACATACTTGTTGAGGCGTCGGATCCAAACTTCTCACTCGATGGGAATCACACCAGTCAACCCATCCCCGCCATTTACCCTCGTAAATCGTCTTAGAGGATTCACGGATGTTCTCCACCATAACTTCCGCCGTGCTTTGTGAAAACCCGCTCGACGTCAGCATACTCTTCACAACTTCCACGCGTGAAGGTGCAGAATTGTCGGATTGTGGTGCAGCGTCGCCCCTGCGTGTTGCGAGAGAATGTCCGCTCTCCGAGGCAGTTCGATCGGGTCTCCCTTCTTCATTTTCCATAGTTCCACGAACCACGGGGATGCCTCCCACCACGGGGCTATGAGAATGAAAGACCCCGTCGAATCCCTCACCTTGGTCAATACTTTCTGGATCAGTCTGAAGGGGGGAAACAGATACCCGAACACATTGTTCCACGCCAAGCTCAGCCCATCCGTCGCCATCGCCTGACTGTCTGGATACGGGGAGGCAAAGAGTGGGAGCTGTGTATTTGCCCTTGTCGCGAAGAAATCCACTGTCGGCGTTCCCCACTCTTGAAAAATCCGATGGCAAACCTCCGGGTGGAGGCGCCATTCCGTCGTGGGCACCCTGCCTACTCTGGATAGTTCGTCCGCCAGCACATTCATGCTGCCCGCGATATGTCGTGGGGCCAGCATGACGTTGAACTCCTCGCAGAGCGTGAAGATCCTGTGCACCTCCACAAACAGCGATTCCGACTTCGTCCCACCTCCCCTTCGTAGGTAGGACACCGCCGCTGTGTTGTCCGACAGGACTGTCACCGAAGAATCCCGCAGTTTGTGTGCCCACACTAGCAGACTGTTCCACACGGCACGTAGCTCCAGCACATTGATGTGTAGGTTGCACTCCTCCTTTGACCACCGGCCAGCCGTCTGCTCTTCCCCCACGGTCGCACCCCACCCCGAGGAGGATGCGTCCGTGATCAGGAGCCAGTCCGACGCTGGCGTGTGGATTGGCACCCCTTCCTGTAGGTTGCTGGTCTCCGTCCACCACGCAATCGCCTCTACAGGGGCTCTGTCTAGGCAAATGAGGTCTTCCCATGAGACCCTCGGTGCCCATTCCAATTTTCGCAGCCAGTGCAGTGGGCGCACTCTCCAAGACCCTCTTGGGACTAGAGACGCGCACGAGTCCATTCTGCCAATCGTTCTGGACAACTCCCGCGCTGAGATCTGTCTTAGCTGCAGGAGATTCTCCGCTGCGCCCGCCACCTGGTGTACCCTGTCCTCGGACGGTCGGATGGAAAAATCCCTCGTGTCGAACCAAGCTCCCAGGAACTCGAAGCACTGTTCCGGGACCAGGCAGGATTTCTTCACGTTCACACCCAGGCCTAACATCGTCAAAAGTCGCACACACCTTGTCGTGTCCCGGGACAACGTGACTGCGTCCTGGTTTCTCAGGCACCAATCGTCCAGGTATGCATGAGCGTAGATCAATGCCCGATGAAGCACCGCGAGCACTGGCTTCATCAGCACCGTAAAGACGTGAGGGGCTGAGCACAATCCAAAGGGAAGGACTACAAATTGGTAGACCTTCCCCTGGCACGCTAAACGGAACAGGTGATGAACACTCTTGTGCAGCGGCACATGCAGATAGGCGTCTTCCAAATCGATTAACGTTGAGAAGTCCCCCGGCTGAAACGCCTCCCTGATGGACCCCAACGTCTCCATTTTGAAGTGTTCTGTTGTGATGAACCTGTTGAGGTGGCGCAGGTTGAAGATTAACCGAACCCCTCCGTTCCTCTTCGGGATCACCCTCGCCGGGCTGAAGAACCCCAGGGTGTCCCTCGGTGCCTCCACCAATGCTCCTTTCTCCACAAGTGACATCACTTCTGCCACTAATTCCGGAGGCTCGTCCCTCCGAAGCAACCAGTGCGGTGGGTCTCTCCTTAACGGGGGTACCGAAGTAAAGTTTGGGATATAGCCCCACTTTACGACGGCCACCACGAATGGGTCTGCCGTGATGCGCTCCCATGCGTCGCAATGGCGCGATATCCTGCCCCCTACCCGTCCCCGTGGGGGGGGGGGGGCTGAGGAGATTGCGCCAGAACCGTGTCAATGTCTTGAAGTTGGGGGCCTACGACCGCCCCCGCGGGTCCGGGGGAAGGCACCCCTTCCTGTGTGTCCTCGGCCCCTAGGTGGCTTCCCAGGCCCAGTCTGGCTTTGCGCTTGTCCGCCTGCACTCTGACCCATCTTCGATTGGCCCTGGGCTCCAGGGTGGTGGGTTTCCCGAAAAGGCAGCCTGTTTCCTCCCGCGCCTCTGTGGGCCGCTCTACCCCTACCATGGGTTACAGGCGCCTTAACCTTGTCTCTAAGTTCCGGAGCCACTGTCAGGAGTTGTCCGTTGAACAGCCAACGGGACCTATGTATCGGGAGCAACCGTAAGTCTTTGAGCGCATCCTTACATACACCCGCCGGAGCACTTGCAAGATAGCCATCCCTCCTATGGAGCACCGAGTTGAACAGAGCCCGAGTTCCCCAGTTAATAGCGTCCGTGTGGAACTCGGAGCCCTTACGCATCAGCTTAATCGCCTCGTCGATGGTCCCCAAATCTCTGTCGTCGGGGTCCGATGCGAGGTACTCCTTCAGCTTGGCTGTCGCTGCCGCGTAGGCCATGTCCGACGTGGAGTTCGCGCGCAGACTCGCCCGAAGCACCTTTTCATCCTCTTCGAATTGTGCGGGCGCCACACGAATCCACTGCGGGCGCTGTAGGTTTGAGCCCATGTCCATCTTCGCATCCGCCGCCACGTATTCGGTCTCCTCGTACGTGCGGTAGCGTGTCGCCCTTGGTGCACCCGCGTTCCCCGCCGAGAAAAAGAAGGTCCCCTTCGTTAGGTCCGGTGGAGGGGGTGGGTTAACCGCCGATAGCACTTTCCCCGCGTCCCGTAACATGCCCCCGTTCACGAGCAATTGGCGAAACAGCACTTGGGATTGTGGAAGATTGTTCTGTTGTTTAACAGTTCTGTCCATGTTCGCGAACGACGTCGCCGGTGGTTCCCCTTCTGCAACGACAGGGACCACCACCCGGGGGCAGAATAGGCTTGGCAACGATCCATAAACTTCCTCCACCAGCCACTTCCACTCTATTGCTTCTTGGACGTTGGCTGAACCGTCCGCACTGGGGTCCAGGTCCCCGTTCTGAGTTTGGCTGTCATCCGGGAGTGTAGGCACAGGGGCGAGCGGCACGTGGAACACCGCCCCATCCCCTCCCCCTCCCTGGGTGTCCTGGTCGTCCGGCGGTAGCACAACACCTGCACTCACATTCACCGAGCTCCCCGATGCACTTTGCTGCCTCGCGTCGTTGCCCTGTGGCGCCGCCGGTGAAAAAATTGTGTCTTGTCCGCCTCCCTGTAGCGACAGGGGGGGGCGGGGGAGGGGGGGGCGGCATCGCGTGCAAATTCCACCCGGTACTGGGCTGCGGCGTCGATGTGTGTCCCGGACCCACCTGTCTGCCCCAGCCTGCGTAACCAGGCCAGGACCACTGTCTGCCGTGATGCGACCAACGACCGTCCCACTGTGTACTATAGTCCACATAGGTGCAGTTCTCCGCCGTGTCCGAACGTGTCCCGGACCGTCTCTGTGTCGGTTGGCCCTGTCCGTAACACGCTTCCGCCGTCCCGGACTGGGGGCGGGTCCAAGGTGGCACGCCACCCTGTCCCCCCGTGTCCGCCCGTCCTTGCGGGTCGGCTCTATCCGGTTCCATCCCGGAGCTTGTCCGGGACGGTCCCAGCGGCATTTGGGAGGGGGGCCGCGAGGCGTTGCCCGCGGCCTCCGCACCCATGCCGATTACTGTATCCAACAATCTCCTCCTTTTCGGTGATGACTCATCTACATCACAACCAACACTTACATTAGTCCGTGGCGGTGAACCCGGCGGCGTGAATGAACGTAGGCGGGCCCTGGCCTGTCCGCCCGTGTCCGTGGTAGCTCCCACCGGTAATTTTGGCGACTCCTTCGTCCCAAAATAACTTTCGAAAGTTTCCAAAATACCTTTTTGGGTTTCGAGAGCACGTCGGCGTTCGATCTCCTCCGACTCCTTCTTACGTGTTGTTTCCAGCGCCGCCATCTGCTCGGACACCATACGCGCCACCATGCTAGCCAAGCCCACTTCCTGTCCGGCCGCGTCGCCTGTCCCGGGCAGCCGCTTAACAAAGGACGCGTCCGCGACCTGTCCGATGATCGTAACCGCTTCGTTCACGTTTACCGAATCACAAGAATCCACTTCATTCACCAAAAATTGATCTGGGTCGATAAGTGCACGATTGTTCGCCGCCTGTTTTGCCAACGCACGTTCCTTTCGTCGCAAATCCTGCCGACGGTCTGAATCGGCCCATGTTGCTTCAATGGCCGCTACGATCTTCGGGTCCGTTGTGTTACACCATTCAGCACATTTGAAAGAATCAAAGTTACAAACCCTGCATCTGCGACACCGTGGGTGGGGATCACGATGATAAAGTTTGTTAGAACATTTACCCAACGCATTCCCAGGGCAGATCGCTCGTTTTTTGGGGTTATTGACGACTTCCATATTATAGAAACTAAGTAGCTGCGACCGATCTCGATCGCGTCCCAAACAAACTGTGTGGAGTAGCGGGAATGGGGCGCCACCTAGCGGTGGACATGGGCCCCGGGGAGCGCCGTTGCAAGGACCCAGAGTGCATTAAATTCATGTTTGGGACGGGTAGCATTTCCAATATTGTAAAGCATATATAAAATGCAGGTAAGTATTTTAGGCTAGTAGTAAAAATGGTTTGATCTTAAGGCTCAATTGAAATTTTAAACATTAATAAATAATCATTACTGCTTACCGTGGTAATGCATAATGATTATTCGTATAAGGAACAGGTGCAGTGCGTACCATGCTACACGCGTTGTTGCATAAGCATTAAGCATGATGCAATAAAACGTTTTACTAAATAATAACAAACTTTCCGAATATTGCTTAACTTTTTGTTGGCGATTTTTGCAGGCAAACGATATTATATATCAAATTTAGTTTTTGCAGTTAATAGTGATGGGAACAATTAGCTGTTCCATACTATTATGTTATGATCCATCCACTATTACAAAATTTTTATTAAGAGTGAAATTACCCTCTTATTAAATTTTCGAAATTCCTCCATTTTCACAGGCAAAAGTTATCATCTGATCGAATTGGGCTTTGCAATTTTTCTCATCCGAACAAATAGTTCTCACCTAACTTGCTTGGTCCATAGGAGAAAAGGCAGCCATCATTCCCATTCACAACAGCTTGAATGACTTCAGTTAAAGAACTAGAGCAAACTTCAGTCTGTAATGCATAAAATACAAAATTTTACAAGCAGAAGTAATAGGTTATGATCTGAAAAGTTTTTTTTTTCATGTTTCACTAATCATTCCGTTTGCGATATATGAATGTTAAAATACACGATGAAGGTGATTTAGTGTGAACAGGAGCCGACGAAGAACAAAATGAAAGGACTATGTAGTCATCAGGGTTTGACTTTATCACATGGTTAGCTTATCCTTTTAACTTGTAGCAATTTACTGAAATGATGACCGTACCCTAAATTATATTTAGCTTCACAGCTTTCCCAGACGTACACAAATACACAATTAACAACTGAGCTATCGTTACGAGGATTACGTTTTTTTTTAATGTCTTACGAGGGCGATGTGTTACTAGTGGTGCAATTACCGGTTATTTCATTAAACGTTTAACCTGTTTTTAAAAAGTTCTGTTACCATGTAACCGAGTATTAACAATGTTCACAAAACAGTTTTTAAAATGTTTAGTAAATCATAGACCATTGTTTATTGGCGTTATTCAGTAACAGTTTAGTAATAAATGCAGACCATTGTTTAATCTATCGTAGGTTTAATTGGTCACAACAAAGTATTTTGATTTTTTTTGGCTCGTGCTGGATCCGTATTTTTTCGATTAAAGAACGATTTGATCATCAATTGTTCACCGGTTGGCGGTGACGGGTGTTTTCTAGCAAGATGATTTTTCTTGGATCCAGTTGATCTTATTTTAAAACTGGCTGCACAAACTGTACCGCATGCTTATTTTAAAACTGTACCGCACAATTCACATTTAACAGTATCAGCAGAAGCTTTTCTTAAGGTGGCGTTGTAGGAAAAATATTACCTTGACTTGGCACACATGGTGAAAGAAAGACGAAGCTATGAAGATTCACAATTTAATTGTCTTATTTCCCCCATGATCGCTTAAAATGTAATAGTGATTGACAGCGCAGTTGAATGCACATGCGCGAAATACCCAGGGGTTGCTTAGACGAGTCTACTTTAGGAGTTTGGCTGCTGGTAATGTGGGAGGGAGGCAGAGAAGAAGTGAAAGTAAAGTTTAATAAGTCGCGCTGCGTGTCCATCGAAGCTGTGGTGGTCTATAAATAGATTATGCTTACGCAAACATGGAAATTAAAATGCGTTTAACCGAACTTGCCGCGGTTATCCGTTACACGTTTAACCATTGCAACCACTACGTGTTACGTAAATAAAAGCTGACTAAGTTGGATGCAGTAATCCATCACGTGCTGGATCAGTCCAAATCTCATCGTTTCTATCAAAGGACTTTATACGCCCCTGGCGTTAAAAGTATTTAGTATACTGTATTTAACTTGCACTCACCTGTGAATCGTCTTGCGAAAATATTGCATCAAATGCAAACATTTTTGGTGCTGCAACGCCAGCTCGCCTCTCTTCAGGAGTTACATAACCACATGTTGAGGGATCAAATACTGTTACTTGCTTCTTGCGAGAATCAACAGTCAAAAAAGAGGTGCTGGATTCGTTGCCAGATGTGATAGGTGACAATCGAAGCATGACTTTAACCTAAGTAAAGAATAATGCGTCAATTAAACTTGGGTACAAACATGTTACTGTAAGTGATTACTATTTTAAATAGGTGGGCGTAAAAAAGGTAGAAAAAGGCTAGTTGCGGTACTGGTCCTTGGTGGGAGGTGTGTGCCGTTGGGTGGTGTTTTGTGGACTGGGAGTGTGACCTTCAAAACTCCTTTGGGTGCTGTCCTTGCTGTCCAGGTGACAAAGAAATAAAAATATATACTAGTTACGTCACACTGTACTGTCCGATGCTGACTCAGCGTCGGACAGTACAGTGTAATGTAACTAGTATTTTTTATTTCTTTATCACCTGAAGAAGACAGCAGGAGAAATTTTTAACAAATTTTTTTTCAAAGCTGTCGAAAATTTGTGGAAATTGTGGATTGGTTTTCGCTATTTTGAGAAATGCGTATAGTATGGCGTCTGCTGTGGAATGTGAATCGGTTGACTCTCAATGTAATCGCAGCCATTATGATATATTTCGAGTGCCACTGTACCCATTTTTAGTCGGATTAAGCCATATTTTCTCCATACTTGCGACTTATTTTTCTGGTGTGCTGTAAACAAATGGCGCACAGTTGAACGCGGAAATCTCACGTCAGGTATCGTGTGTATTCGGCGTGCTTATCACTGGAAGTTTTCTTGTGCGAGCACACTTCCAACGCTAGCAAAACGTTCAAACTCTACAGGTTTCACTTGTGACATTTTCTCGAAAAGTAGAAGCACACGACCTTGCTAAACATTGGCAAGCGGAGTTTACAGTGGTTTGAATTCGACGAGTGAAGGAAAATACCCTCTACTGATTGATCAAGATGGGGAGACTGAGTGTTTCTCCTGGCTACTTGCAGATGCCTAGTCACCTTGCCAACCAAAGGGATTTAGTGTAACGAGTTTCTTGCCAAACGTGTGATTCGATACATATATCAGCGAAACCAGAGAATACTTCAAGGCATCAAAGAACATTATGTTGCAACCATTAAGGGAGATCGTCAGAATGGAATCGCTCAACACCACCTGAGAACTCAACACCCCATTGCATGGGATAAGGTTTCCATCCTGCAGAATTCCAACACCCATAATGATGCACATCTGAGGGCTCTGGAATCTTTGGCAATGAAACGAGTCACAACTCTTAAAACGTCCATTGCTGAACATTACAGGGCTGACATGTGATGGCATTGACAGATTAGTGCCACCCATCCTAGCAGCCAAGCTTGATGCCAAATGGAAATCCAGATGAAAGGGAGAGATCAGTGGTCCAATAGAAAGAGCATTTGAAATTTGCGAACTTTTAACATGTAGTTTGGACGTTTTTTGTGAGTGTAGTGCAACTTCTGAAGAAGGTGAACGGGAGTGCACGCTTCACCGAAAATTTAAGTAAACGTTGAAGAAGGGTTTTTCGTGGTGGTTATTGTGTATTTTCCTGGGCTCACAATGACTCACACCTACCTTGGTTTGTGCCAAAACGAAAAGGGTGGGATTAGTGGCAATGCCTGCTGGGATGTGAGCATGGACGCCACTTGGTGGGGAGCTACAGAAACTTTTGAGTTTAAGGTTTCTTCACAGAGTAAAAATAAACCATTTAAGCCAATAACTAAGACGAAGTATTTTTGGATGAAGTGAAAATTTGCCTTACCTTTCCTAGACCAGATACGTCTTTGCGGCCAACATTTCTCAGAAGAGCAGGTGGAGCAGGTGGGAGGGAGATTTTCAAGCAGTCACTGAATTTAGTAGGGAATACTGGCAAATCGGGTTCCAATTCAGAATTGCTTTGGTAACGTCGTTTCTTTCGTGAAGACAAATTCAATTTCTGTGCAGCTCTAAAACATCCCAAAATATCCCACTGAGCAACCAAGTATTAAATTAAAACTTAGAAGAATTTGCGTAAGTTTGCAGTGGACCTTTGTAAAAGCATGCACAATTAAAAATGGATAACCTGGTGAATTAAAATTTATCGTGTATTACAACAGCTGGCCTTTGAGCATTTTTGATAACTGTAAGAAAGAATTCAAAATTTCAAAGGGCTTTTGATACGGTAAACATAAACATACGGTAAACGTAAACGTAAACATATGGTCATAAAAGAAAGTTATTTGAATTACTATTGGGCTAAAGTTTTTTTTTACATCTGCAGTCAAATAAATAAATAAACCTTATGTGTTTTCTTTATTTTTGTTGGAATTGAAAAAAAAAGCTTATGTAATGGTTTCAGCGGCTCTTTTTTGCATCCAGGAATACCAAAGAAGACTGCCCTTGTCTTTAGTTTCTTTTGTTTTTTGTATTCTCACAAGCACAGACGATTCTCTGCTTCGTTAATCTTTAACTTATGACGTATTGTTTCATATTTAGGAATTAAAAAATAGTAGTAATTAATAATTGTTTGATTCCTCTTTTACTGTGAACAAACTTATCTAGAATTTACAAACTGAATTTCAGTCAATAGATAAAAAAAAAAGAAAAATTAAACGAAAAAATAATTAAGCCCATTAAAAATAGCAAGTCCATTCTTAACGTTAATTTTTTTTTTAGTTACACAAGTATAATGTTCTTCTACAAGTATAAATAACTGGTGAATTTGAAAACATCATTCAAAAAGTTATTTTTCCTCTTCCACAAGGATTTTCTGAAGGACAACTGGTATGCAAACAGTGCGAACAGAACAAGATAATTACACATTCTTAGGGAAAAGTGACGCACAGTTCTCGACTTTACAGCATATAATCTGCAAGCATTTTGAGACCAACATGCTACAATTAGTAAATGATGGCAAGCTAGAGAGTAAAATGACGACTGGAGTATTATTTTCTTAATTTAAGAGCCAGCATAATGCCTTCATGATATTTTAGTTAAATATTTAGTGGGCTACCACAACAAAAATTCAATTTTAATTTTTACTTCTCTCTTAATTCATCGTGAAGATATTCTTGTTTCTATGAACACGGTGCATAAGGTACAGCAGACCTGCCTTTGCTTATTTCTTTTGGGCTGAATTTAGTTTGTGTTTATTATTCCATTCCTTAACAACCTCACTGGAAAAGGTAGAGAGCAAGTATGAGAAACAAACTACACACCACGTTATTAAGCTTATGCACTGCGATTATGGTGTAATCAACTGGCTAACGGGTCAAAACTGGTAATTATACCAGAAATTCTGTTTATACAGGACATTATTGAAAAAAAAATAAGCTAGTACCACACTCGCAAGACACTAAAAGTCTACTTAAATGTTCAGTAATTAAACGCCGGTTCTGTGACAGTCCTATCACCTTCTTCAGAAGTAAAACAAAGCACAAAAACGTTCGTTGAACACGCCATTTGCACACGTTGTGACCAACAAACGTTTTTGTGCTTAGTTTTACTTCTCTGAAGGTGATTTGACTGCAACACACCCTGTGTGTAAACACAGAAAATTTCAGTGGACTTCAGCTAGTGTTCGTCCGAGTGTGGTATTTACGTATATGTTTCCAATAATGTCATCGAATCGCCACAGTAATAATAGTAAACACCGGAGTATCGTTTTTTCCCCATTTATAAAGGAGATATAAAATTCTACGAATAATTGACTGTGCAAATCTACTGCTTGGATTGCCCAACTTTTAAATGAAGTTAAATTGAATCTTTCAATTTTTTTTTCAAATTTAAATTCATAAGTCTGCTGTCTCATCCTACAAATTAACAAATTTCATGAAACTACCGAAATACCATTAGAAGAATTGCAGGCCTAATATATTCAAATTTACACTACACAAAAGGCAAACTTAAAATTAATTAAACTACTCTGAAACATAACCTTTTCAAAATTTGAAGTAAACTTTAATGCCCTTGCAGTGGATTTTCGATTTTATCTAACCACAAATTCATAGCTACTTAAGCACCAATGGTTACTGGATCCTATCTACTAAATTTGAATTTTTATCGTTTATTTTTGTAATCTGCATTTTTTGTTGTAAGTTTTAGTATCAATACTACTGCTAGTAGTATTGATACTAAAACTTACAGAAAATGCAGATTATAAAAATAAACAATAAAAATTCAAATTTAGAAATTAGCAGGCACATATTTACTGCTAACCTTGTGAAAAAGAGGTAAGTCATCGAATTACAACTCAAACTAATTACAACTCAAACCTAACACTCTCTGCATAATAAAATATAAGCATCTGTTGACAAAGCTTCTATTGGCTGTAATTTAAAACTGAAATGCACTCAGCGTAGATATATATACACAGTTCTTTGCAATTGAACAATGCATTTACAAGCATGTTAATATACAGGGTGGTCCACAAAAAACTTGTGGCAACATTTTCTGAGTCCCAACTTTTCTAGTTAGCACCCCTCATAACCAGGAGAGGACAAAAATCAAAGTTAATGAATCGGGAAATTTGTCCTACTCCTGGTTCTGAAGGGTGCTAACTAGATAAGTTGGACTTAGAAAATGTTGGGTCGTCAGTTTTTTGTGGACCACCCTGATCTAAGAGGTACTACTTGGGCTAACTGAGGGAGCAGTATAGATACTGTACCGTTGTGTTACTGACTTACTGTTACTAATACTTTTACCCAGTGTCTCAAAATTGATTACAATTGGATCTGTTCTTTTCTACCAAGTCAAGCTGATAAACTACCCTATGTAGGCTGAGTCATCAAAACTAGTCACAAACTAAAATAAATCATTTAAGTTCATCATGTAAACTGGTGGTATGCTCCCTCCATTCTTTTTTTTTTTTAATAAATTTCTTGGAGCCTTACCAGAAGCAAACTGCAATTGTACATGAACCCAGCTAAATTGGAACCATAAAGTTTTTGAAGAAGATATTTATGGTAGTAAAGGGAAGGGCAAACGCGGGATGCAAACCGGGAAAGCTCCTATCTTGCAGGGGGGACCAAATAGGCCAGAAGAGATCCCACACCCGCCAAAGGAATTCACACAGTATCCTGGCCTGCACACACTATTTGTCAATTAATTTAATAGAATGTTGTAGGGTAATGCACCCTTTCGTTTTGCCTTTCATTGACATTGGCTTATAACAAATAGAGACTGACCCACTATGCCAGACTGTGATAACAGCATTTTTTTTTGGGGGGGGGGGGGCCGCAACACTTTGTCCTCTTACCCCCAATAGGAAAAATTGTGATAGTGGAGCAACCCCGGCATCATCAACTGCCTCGACAAAAACAAACGATAATGAAACTTAATGCATGATTTGATTTAGAAACAAGGATCATAGGCACAAGTCTAAACAACAATAAATCCAGCGTAATAGATAGCCTAGGTTGGCTGTAAACTAAGCACAAAATCCCCCATAAAACATATGCCACGGCTTAACAATCTACCCCAACAAATGAAATTTATCTAGAACTTACACTTCTTAAACTTAAAAAAAAAAGTAATAAACAAATTTAAACCGTGTCTACCTTGCAAAGAAAGATGCTGCGGCAGAAGCCTGGTGGGAATGAACTGGACTTTGAGCACAATGTTGTGGTTGATAGGAAGGCACTGGTAAACGTGTCGGAGTGATCATGGAGTATGGATTCACGGGACAGAATGGGTCTCTTCGTTGAGCTTGGTAGCTGTGGTTGTGCTCCAAAAGTGCACGCTGCGTAATTCCAGACATCCCGGGCACAGCTACACTTGCATCGTAATTCATCTACAATGGGAGAAAAACATCCCATTCCCACCATTTCTTTTAATTAATTTATTTATTTTTCAAATAAATGACGTGTGAAAGCAAAATAATTACAGACATCCTGCGACTAAAAAGCATATGTTTACCGACTCGTTCTCTACTTACATGTTTTTTAGAATGCTAACAGTTTGTTAAAAGTGAAATGATGCAAAAAGAGTTCTTGGAGGTGATAAAAGTGTTTCCTGTATTTTAAGATGTCTGATTATTATCACTGTCTATGCCGTTTACCGGTTTTTGCATACAAAAAAAAAGTGTTAACAGGTAATGTCAAAAAAGTTGAACCATAAAAGTTTATTACATACTGCAATAAACTTTACTTTGTAACTCATTTCATGTTGATAACTTTGGTGAAAGGTTGCACTGCATAAGACTTCTGCTATTGCCATAAATCTAACTGGAAAGACTATGTAATTCAAATAAATTAAAATAAAGTGTAATTTTAGACAATAAATTGTTTTCAATGTTAAGAGACTTATTCTAGCTTCACATCTTTCTTGTGTTATTGCATATTATGAAGAGATGCACGTTTTAAATACCGAGATATGTGGAAATAATTTACTACACCAAAAGACTAGAGTGAACAAAGTACTATTTTTAAGTTTTCTGCACTTACAGCCATGGTAGTAGGTGATATCTGAATTATTTACCATTAAAAGTTTGTCTTTATTGTTGCACAAATTAAATACAAAAGTACAGTAACACATAATTTATCGTTAGTGATTAATTAATTTAATTGAATTACGTAATACATTTTTCACAACACACCAGTGGTACCTGGGGTACGTTTGGATTCATCCAGGCTTTGATGTTTGCTTCCAGGAACTGATGAGCTTGCTCGGCAACCTGCGACTCAACTGGGGAAGCAGCAGACGTCGACATAGTCAACAAGCGGCCCTCCTTCACTGCCGCCAATCTGCAAACAGAAAAAAAATTGAGTTCACAGTCAACATCTTGCAACCATTACAACGTAAACGTTTTGACAGTAGCTGGTAAAATCACAGACAGTGGATAACAAAACAC